>PVKP010015781.1:0-35270 GCA_004027715.1 Plecturocebus donacophilus | reverse complement strand
GTGTTTTGTTCTTTATATTTTCTACCAAGGTTAGCTACAATAGAAAAAAATAGAAGCAATGCAGATATTCCACAATGGGAGGATAGTTTGATAAATTACAGCAAAATTAATTATCATCATAACTAACAACTATTAAGAGCTTATTTTGTGACAGGCACTGTGCTATGCAATTTAGATGCATTATCTCATTTAATCTGCACGATAATCTCCATTTCACATGTAACTAAATTTGAGACACAAAGACATTCTGGAAATTCCCTGAGACTATAGAATAAGCAGGAGTCTGAATATAAACTCAGGACTCCAGGATCCTTGTTTTTAAGCACTACACAATGCTACTCTGTGGTCAGACGTGTTCCCTCTCAGAAGGGAATTATTAGTCTCCAAGAGAGGCTGGGTGAGATGGCTCACACCTGTGATCCTAGCACTTTAGGAGGTCGAGGCAGGTGGATCACCTGAGGTCAGGAGTTTGAGACCAGCTTGGCCAACATGGTGAAACCCCATCTCTACTAAAAATACAAAAAATTAGCTGGTCGTGGTGGCACGTGCCTGTAATCCCAGCTACTTGTAGTTGAACCCGGGAGGCAGAGGTTGCAGTGAGCTGAGATCACACCATTGCAGTCCAGCCTCGGTGACAGGAATAAAACTCTGTCTCAAAATAAATAAATAGTCTTCAGGAGGGTTAGATGTGTAAACTAACGTAACTACAATACCTTGTACTAAGTGCAATGACAGAAGTACAGTATCTAGGAAGGCCTCCCAAATAAAATAATATATGCACTACATTTTAAGGATCAGATTGGAGACAAGGAGGAAAGAGTAAGTGAGGGCATTCCCAACAGAAGAAAAACTGTGTGCAAAGGTCCAGAGGAAGCCTTCAGGAATGTGATTGATAGCTTGTGAGCTTGTGGCCAGTGGCACTGTGCTGGAATATTCCAGAAGGGTATGGCTGAGGGTGAGGCTAGAGATGGAGGCCTAATCACAAGTGCTCTGCCCCCTGGCTAACAGGTCTTAGGGAGACCCAGAGCCAGACTTGAAGGGTCAAAAAGGTTCATGTTAGAAAGATGCATTTCAAAACTATGGGAGAGTGACTCAGAGGGGTCAAAGTGGAGGCAAAGAGATGTGTTAAGAAATTATGGCAACAGTGCAGGTGAGAGATAATAATGGCTCAGATAAAGCAAGGGAATATAGGCAGGAGATGGTTAGCTCAACAGACGCACAGGAAATAGCGTCAGTTAGACTTGGAGAATAATCGCAGGTGGGAGGAAGGGTCTATCTAAATGGCCTTCCAAAATGCAGCCGCAGATCTCAGCACAGACAGTTAGGATCTCTGGTTGAAATAGTGGAAAAGAAAGGAACCTGAGGCCGATCTGTCAGCTTAAGTGCCTATAGGACATGCAGGAATAGATGCTTGGGAAGGCCTGGGGCTTTTAGAGGTGGGAGCACACTTTAGCACTCACAGACCGTCATACTCAGCTTTCCAGGAACATTCCTGAGAAAGCACGACTGCGTTTTATCTAAACAAATGAAGTTAAAGTATGAAAACCCCACATGTTATGCATAAAACAAACATAACAAGACTCTGAAAGGTGATTAAATGAAGGCAAACTGACAAGGTCCCTAGAGTCCCAAGGATGGCACTATGACAAGTTCCCTCGGTTTTCTTTTTGCCTCACTCATCCCAGACATGGTGCCAGAGAAGCCAGCAACTGAAAAACAGTAACAGGTGCAGACTAAAATGCTCCCAAGAGAAGCTACTGCTTCTAGCTGAAGAACAAGGAAAGATATGGTGGGGCGTGGTGGCTCACACCTGCGATTCCAGCACAATGGAAGGCCAAGGCGGGTGGATCACTTGAGGGCGGATGGATCACTTAAGGTCAGGAGTTCAAGACCAGCCTGGCCAACATGGTAAAACTTCGTCTCTACTAAAAATACAAAAATTAGCGGGATACGGTGGCATGCACCTGTAATCCCAGCTACTCAAGAGGCTGAGGCAAGAGAGCCACTTGAACCCATGAGGCGGAGGTGGCAGTGAGGTGAGATCACGCCACTGCACTCCAGCCTGGGCAACAGAGTGAAATTCCATCTCAAAAAAGAACAAGGAGAGGTACCAGAGAGCAAGACAGAAAATTTTTGGACAATAACCACTCTACCCCAGCCACACACCACAGAAAAATAGAGCCCCACTTCCTCCTCCATCAGCGAAGGGCAGGAGGGGATCCTGGAATTCCACCCTCTCCCCGCTGTAACAATTACACCTCACTCTATCTCTTCCATCCCGTTAGTATGAAAGATGATTGAGTGGGGAGCCAGGAGTCTCACCCTCACCAGCAAAGAGAAACCCCTTCATGGTATCTGTGGAGGCCATATGGGAATCTTGGGTTCCACTTCCACCCAGAGGGAATAAGGCATCCTTCCTCCTCCCTAGCTGTATTTAAAGGGTTTGGGAAGCCAGAAATCTTACCACCGTCTATTGGTAAGCACCCCTCAAACAGTGTCGGTGAAGGCTGCATGGGGAGCAATAGTGAGATGTTCCTCTCCTTCCCAACCAGGGTGGTGTCAGCTGAGGTCTACAAGGAGCCTGAAATCCACCTCCACTCTGCAGTAATGGGGGTCTCTCCCCTGGAGTCATAAAGGAAATTAAGTGGGGAACCTAGATTTTCACCACCCCACCCCACCGTCACCCCTGGCAGTAACAAGGCAGTGAACTCTTTCCCTATAGCATATGTCAGAGGAAGCCTGCTACACAGAAGATTTAGGTAAGGACCAGAGTCTCATGATATAATACACAAAATATCCAGGGTAAAATACAAAATCACTTATCACACCAAGAACCAGGAAAATCACATATTAAACAAGAAAAGATGGTGCCATCACCAAGATAAAAATGTTAGAATTATCTGATAAAAATTTTAAAAAGGCTTCAATGAACAATTACAAAAAACATTCTTGGAACAAAAGAAAAAAGAGAAAATCTGAGCAAATAGAAGATGTAAAGAAGAAACAAATATAAATTTTAGCACTAAAAATACACAAAAAATGAACTGACTATATATAAAAAAACAAAATAAAGTCTCAATAGATGAGCTTCACAGCAAAAAAGAAAGGACAGAGAAAAGAATCAGTGAACTTGAGGATAGAACAATAGAAATTGGCCAGGCACTGTGGTTCACACCTGTAATCCCAACCCTTTGGGAGGCAAAGGCAGGCCAATCACCTGAGGTCAGGAATTTAAGACCAGCCTGGCCAACATGGTGAAAACCCATCTCTACCAAAAATATAAAAATTAGCCAGTTGTGATGGTGCACACCTGTAGTCCCAGCTACTCAGGACCCTGAGGCAGAAGAACAGAAATTAATCTAAATAACAGAAGAAAAATAAAAAACTAACTGAAAAAAAAAATGAACAAACTCAGGAACCTATATGAGTATAACAAATACATCAAACACTCAGGTCATTTGAGTCCCAGAAGGAGAGGAGAAAGAAAGCGGGCTAAAAAAGTATCAAAAAAGGTGGCTGACAAGATGGCTGAATAGTAACAACTCTGGTCTGCAGCTCCCAGCAAGATCAACACAGAAGGCAGGTGATTTCTGCATTTCCAACTGAGGTACCCAGCTTATCGCATTGGGACTGGTTAGACAGTAGGTGCAGCCCACAGAGGGTGAGCCGAAGCAGGGTGGAGCATCACCTCACGTGGGAAGTGCAAGGGATTGGGGAACTCCCTCCCCTAGCCAAGGGAAGCCATGAGGACCTGTGCCATGAGGAAAGGTGCATTCCGGCCCAAACACTATGCTTTTCCCATACTTTTCACAACCCACAGACCAGGAGATTCCCTTGGATGCCTATACCACCAGGACCCTTGGTTTCAAGCACAAAACTGGGTGGCCATTTGGACAAACACCAAGCTAGCTGCAGAAGTATTCTTTTCATACCCTAGTGGTGCCTGGAATGCCAGTGAGACAGAATTGTTCAGTCCCCTAGAAAGGGGGCTGAATCCAGGGAGCCAAGCATCTAGATCAGCAGATCCCACCCTGACAGAGCCCAGCAAGCTAAGATACACTAGCTTGAAATTCTCACTGCCAGCACATCATTTTGAAGTCGACCTGAGACTCTTGAGCTCGGTGGAAGGAAGGGGCATCCACCATTACTGAGGCTTGAGTAGGTGATTTTCCCATCACAGTGTAAACAAAGCCACTGTGAAGTTAAAAACCACAGCTCAGAAAAGCCGCTATAGCCTGACTGCCTCTGTAGATTCCTCTTCTCTGAGGAAGGCATCTCTGAAAGAAAGGCAGCAGCCCCAATCAGGGGCTTATAGATAAAACTCCCATCTCCCTGGGACAGAGCACCTGGGGGAGGGGCACCTATGGGTGCAGCTTCAGCAGACTTAAATGTTCCTGCCTGCTGGCTCTGAAGAGAACAGTGGATCTCCCAGCACAGCACTCAAGCTCTGCTAAGGAACAGACTGCCTTCTCAAGTGGATCTCTGACACCCATGCCTCCTGACTGGGAGACGCCTCCCAGCAGGAGTTGACAAACACCTCATACAAGAAAGCTCCAGCTGGCATCTAGTGGGTGCCCCTCTAGGAGGAAGCTTCCAGAGGAAGGAGCAGGCAGCAATATTGGCTGTTGAGCAGTCTCCACTGGTGATACCCAGGCAAACAGGGTCTGGAGTGGACTTTCCGCAAACTCCAGCAGACCTGCAGCAGAGGGGTCTGACTGTTAGAAGGAAAACTGACAAGAAGGCATAGTATCAACATCAACAAAAAGGACATCCACACAAAAACCCCATCCAAAGGCCATCAACGTCAAACACCAAAGGTAGATAAATCCATAAAGATGAGGAAAAACCAGCACAAACAGGCTGAAAATTCCAAAAACCAAAATGCCCATTCTGCACATGTCTCCCAGAACTTAAAGTATGATTTTTTTGAAAGTATTAAAAATACAATAACTAAAAATTTCCCAAGTTTGGTAAAAGATACAACTTCCCAAATTTCCCAAAATTTTCCAAATTTGGTAAAAGACACAACTTAAAGAATGATGAAGCTATGTCAATTCTAGACAGAATAAACCTAAAGAAATACATGTCAGAACACACATTAGTTAATCTTCTAAAAACTAAAGATGGCCAGGCACAGTGGCTCATGCCTATAATCCCAGCACTCCAGGAGGCCGAGGTGAGTGGATCACTGGAGGTCAGGAGTTCAAGACCAGCCTGGGCAACATGGTTAAACTCCGTCTCCACCAAAAAAAATACAAAAATTTGCAGGGTGTAGTGGCACATGATTGTAGTCCCCAGTTACTCAGGAGGCTGAGGTAGGAGAATGCCTTGAACCTGAGAGGCAGAGATTGTAGTGAGCCTAGATCGTGCCACTGCATTCCAGTCTGGGCAACAGAGCAAGACTCCATCTCAAAAAAAAATAAATACATACATATACATACAGACATACTAAAGGTAAATAATTCTTGAAATCAGTGAGAGACAACTAAAAGACAGATATTCGCCAAGAAGATTTTTAAAACATTGCCCAACTATATGCAAGGACATTATGGAGTGGAAAAAAAAAAGTCAATCTCAAGAGGTCACATACCATATAATTCCATTTATACAATAGTCTCAAAATTAGACATTGTAGAGATGGAGAACAGATTAGTGGTAGCTGGGGACTAGGAATAGTGAAGGGAAGAGGAAACGATTATAAAGAGGTAGCATGAGGAAGATCTTTGTGGTGATGGAGTAGTGCTATATCTTGGTTATGGTGGTGGTCACATAAATTTACACCTGTGACAAAATAGCAATGTCAGTTTGCTGGCTTTGATAGCGTACTATAGTTATATAAGATGTAACCATTGGATAAAGAGGACCCAGGGCTTCTCTGTACTGTCTTTGCAAGTTCCTGATAATCTACAATTATTTCCAAATAAAAAGTTTTAAATTTTTCATACAACTACATATAAACACACATGCATATACACACATACACAGAAAAAGAGAGATAGAACAAAATTGCATATAGAAATGGGTTACCAGAAAATATTTGGCTTTAGTACATTTTTCACTTTACTATAGGAATGTGCTTTATTATAGAAATGTCTGCATTTATTAAAACTTATTGCACTTCAATGAAATAATGGAACTATACTCTGTAATTCTACCTGGAAGGAGTTGGACGTTTTTCATTTTCCACAACTTGCTTTTTACAGACCTTGTTTGTATATTTGGCTCCACTTTTTTCTAACTCTGTTACCTTCTCCAAGCTTCAGCTTCTTCATCTAAAATGGAATTAAGAATGCATACCTCCTGCTTTACTTTTATTAGTAGTAAAATTCTTCTTGGCCAGGCACGGTGGCTCACACCTGTAATCAGAGCAGTTTGGGAGGTTGAGGTGGGAGGATTACCTGAGCCCAGGAGTTCTAACCTGCCTGGGCAACAGAGAGAGACCCCTATCTCTGTAAAACAATTTTCAAAAAAAAACTGGATGTAGTGATGTGTGCCTGTAGTCCCAGCTACTCTAGAGGCTGAGGTAGAAGGATCACTTGAGCCCAGAGATTCAGACTACAGTGAGCTGTGATGGCACCACTGCATTTTAGCCTGAGTGACAGAGTGAGACCGTGTCTCAAAAAAAAAAGAATAAAATAAAATAAAATGTCTTCTTGTATAAAATGATAGAGCATCAAATGGCAAAACCAGAATTTATGGAATAAGCAAAATGTTACCTGATTTGAGGGACCCTATATATTCCCAGTATTTAAAAAGTGCCTAGAAACACCAGAAAGCTAATACCCAGGAACGACCCCATCCTGTCTCAGCCTGAAAAGTTAAGAGTTAGGAGATTATCTCACTCATATCAACAAACGGTAGGAAACTGAAGCATTAGCAATGAAAAATGAAAGGAGGGCAATTTGAGAGAGAGCTTGATGATGAATTGAATGTCAGGAATAAAAGTGTGGGAGAAAAAAGTAAGAATGACACACAGATTTCTGGTTCAGGATAAGATAGTTGCCCTTCCTGAAGATAAGTCAAAGAAGTGGGAGGTTTGGGGGTAAATATAATAAACCCTCCTGGGTACATGTCTAACTTTATGAGTCTGGATATGCAGATAAAGAGCCACAAGAGAGGCTGCGGTAGAGAAGTTGATCTGAGAGTTACCGGTATGCCAGTCGAAGCAGTGGCATCAGTGAGGCATCCAGGAAGAATACAGAGAGAAAAGTGCAAAGGAAAAGAGAAGCATCTGGAAGAAGACTGAAACACATCATGGGCAGGAGAAGAGGTTCCTGAAAAGGCAGTGCAAAAAAAGCAGCCAGAAAGGAAGGAGACAATTGGGAGGAAGTGATGTCAGGGAAGCCAAAGGAAGAAGGAGAGCGATGTGGCCAGGGGACCAGTGTCGCAGATGGCTTGGGTAAGATGGGATGCAAAGCTCTACTTGATTTGACCTTTGGAGATCAGTGGTGTGGGGCAGCCGACAGGTGACAGCAGGTTGGGTAGTGAATGGAAAAAGAACAAGCAAAGCCGATGAATGCGGAGGGTGCTCTTTAGAGTGGTGGTTCTCAAAATGTGTCCCCAGCCATCAGCGTCACCGGGGAACTTGTTAGAAATGCACATTCTTGGACCCTACCCTAAACCTATCAAATCAGAAACTCTGGAGATGAGGCCCAGGAATGTGTGCTTTAACAAGTTCTGTAGGTGATTCTGGTGCATACCAAAGGTTGAGACAGACAGATCTAGAAGAAGAAAGAGAAGCAACTGTTGGGAGAAAAAGGAAGATAGTCAAAGGAGAGTTTTGTGTTCCAAAATGGAAGCAATTTTGGTTTTTTAGCTAGAAATTACTCTTTATTGATTAAATCACCAGAAATTTTCAGCACAAGATTTAACATCTTAATAACCATCAAGACCTGGGCTCTAGGGCTCTCTCTGCCTCTTCCAGTCTTTGATGGGCTGTAGACGGACAGACATAATTAACAGAGACCAAGTCAGATGGTTGCAAGTCCTCCTTTCCCAGTTTTGAACAAGTTGTCAATTCATGTCCAGAGGAGGAAAGAGCCAGTACTTCAGAAAAATCTTATTAAAAATTTGATATTGCATTATAAGAGCTCTCATAACAATTTAGATTTATCAATAGTACTGGCGCAAACTCATTTGCTTCAGATCTAAATTTTTTTCATTGTGCAATTTACTTTTTGTGTGTGTATGCAATTTTAGTAAATAATCTCACTCCCTGTGCAGAAATTAATCAACACAATGCAGAGAAAAATCCCTCAAACTGGAATAGCCTCATCTTACTTTGGAAAGAGGAAACAAGTTTTTCTGCTCCTCTTCTACCCGTGTCTTCAGATGTCCCCACAAAGTTCAAAATGTTACTTCTGGCCTTGGAATGCACACACAGACAGCTTTTGATGGGCTAATTTAGATCACCTAGAAAGGGCAATTGCAACCACTATGCAGGTAGCCTTCTTCGGAAATTTCTTAAGTCAACTTTTGAGAATTGCCCATGATTGTTTACAAAGGCCCTAAGCTCTAAACAACTTCTGCCATTTCATTTCATGAGCTAGGCTCTGAGGACACATTGGAATGTGCAGGAGCAAGAGCAGCAGCAGTGGCCCCATGAGGTAAGACCTCAGTAACTCCATGTTTGTCAATGACCCAGACAGCCTGGTTTCCCTTTTCCACAATGCCAGCGATCCATCCTTGATGACCCTCTCTGTACTTGGAAGATCTGATTTCAGAACAAAAGTGATCCACCTATTCTCTTGGAAGACAAATCAGTAATCCTCCTGAGGTTTCAGCTGAGGTTCGTTGAAGAAGCCTAAACTGCCCACTGGCCTTGCTGATGGCAGCCATCTTGGCAATGACTGGCAGATTATGAGTGACAAAGGACACATCATTTCTTTGTTGCTTCTCAAGGTTCTGAGAGTGTCCTGGAATACCAAAGCCTGTGATATCTGTGGCCGCATGGGCACTGAATTTGTGCATTAATCCAGCAGCAGTTCTGCTGAGGGTAGCCATATTAAACATGGCTTACTGATCGGCCAGTTCCACCTGCTTCCATCTTTCAGGATTATCCAGCCATTGGTGTGCACTGACAGCAACTTGGGGTCCTAAGGGTTTAACATCAGCACATCCCCAACAGTGGCATTATTAGGCACTAAGCTGCTACCATGGCAACCCCACCGATAAGCCAAGAGGTGACCACCGTTTGTCCACGTGTCACTGCAGTTCCTCCCTCCTGAGCAGCCGGCCCGAAAGCCTTTGATCATGAGTGGCATTATCTTTTCCCGTTCCTCCTCACTCATACTCTGGCTGAGTAACATCAACATGGTGTCACACTCAGTAATGACCATGGCCTAGAGGTCACTTAGCATGTTGGCACAAGCTGTGCACCCCATCACGTAGGAATCCTCCACCAAGGGGCAGAAGAAGTCCGAGGTCTGCACCAGTGAAAGGCCCTCATGCCGCAGGGGAATGACACAAGAGTCCATCCCAATGCCCTGAGCTGAAGGGCTGGGCCAGAGTCCGCCCGCTCTGGTAGGGGGCTTCCTGGGCAGCTGGTCCCAGCTGGGTGTGGGCCGTGTCAGTCCCGCCAGGAGTTTGGGCAGTGCCTCCTGCGGGACCTTCAGCCTCAGCCCTTCCTGCAAGAGACGCCGTCATCGCCAGCTCAGGCTGAGGCCCCCACGCCTGGGGCTGGAACGACTGGTAGCTCGAGAAGGCCCGGCCCAGAGACGAGGCCGCGGGGCCCGAGAAGACTTCCGCCGCCGTCATGGCCGCCGTAGCGTCCGGCAGCGGCGGCTTCCGGCGTCGCAGGGGCCTCCGTCATTGCACCTGCCTGGCAGGCCCGAGGAGAGGTGAGAAGAGCACAGGGCCCTTTTAGTTTCCACTCAAGTTAATGTGAACTGACAGTCAAATATCTCCCGCAGAGATTCGCCCTGGACACGCTACTCGCCCACACCACGGCTCCCCGGCCTTGCTCCAAAATGGGAGTGGTTTTTAAAATGCTTGCATGGTACGAAGAAAAGAGCCAGTATTTGAAAGATTGATCTATAGAAAAGGGGAGATAAGTGTTGGAGACAACGTTTGGGAAACCCAGAAATTGATGTTGAGTATTTTGAGATAGGAAGTCAGAGGAGCAGCCTAGGAATGATGTCCCAGCCTCTGTACCCGCCTGTGTATGAGGCAAAGCGGGGATGACAGGGTGCCTCTGTTCTGACATGTCTGCTTCTGATACTTCGCCCACTGCCTCCTCCAAGATTCTCTGTATTTTCATTTACTGGGTGACTAATATCTTCAGGCACTGAGGAATATTTCACGTCATCTGACCTTTGAAGGCTACGCAGGCCCACGGCAGGTCAACAGTTCCCGTAGCCCATGTCCCAGGGCTCTTCGGAGCATGCGGGTAACTCCTGTCTATTCAGGGGCCCGGGAGCAGGGACTGAATTTCATGCTGGTGACCATGTGGGCTCCAATGCCTGAGCCAGGGAGGCCAGGAAGGGCAGTGTTCCCAGGCCAGGGGCAAATGAGAAGGGGATGTTTGGAGCTTTTTCCAAACAAAGTAGGTAGGAGACACTTGTCCAACAACTTCAACTAAAACAATATTCCACATTCTAGGGTGATTCAAAGTGAAATACAGACAAAATTTTAATGGAGGAGGGAAAAAAAGAGATTTGTCTGGCAGGAAAAAAAAAAAAAAGAGGCTGCCGGTTATGACAGCCACTATTGGTAATGTTTATTTTGTTTTTCCTTTGGTCGAGCTGGTCTGCAAAGACCTGGCGCACCCAGACCAGAGACAGTTGCAAAACAAGTGTCTGTACAAGAGACCTACAAGGAGTCTCAAAGATTTTTAACTTTCATTAACCCCGGTTCGGATTTTCTTTTTCTTAAAAACATGGTGCTAAATCTTTGCGGTCAAAGACTTAGGTTGACAGCCTTTAATAAAGAAGTCCAAACTCTGGAATTACAAAAATAAACAGAACTACGCACCAAATCACATTCTCATTTGAAAGTTGCTTTTGAAGGCCCAAGGGAGTACAATTAACATCACAGGAAAAGCTCAGCAATGAATTGCCTTTCTAAGGGCTTTTAGAATGTCTCCCAGAATTGACAGGGAAAGAACATTAATGCCATATCAAGACATTAATTCACATCACCAATTAGTTTACTCAAGGTCTTCTCTGACAGTAACTTCTGTTTACTACCAGCTTTGATGAAATGTGAGAATTCAAAAAAAGAGTTTCTATCCCCAGCACCAGCCTGTGCACTATGTAAATTCAACTGATATTGATCCTTTCTTTCCTATTCCACTTCAGGGAAAGTCAAGTCAAGTCCGGGGACTATTCATGGTAGGTATACACATACACACACATCCCTGTGTACATATGTATCATACAGAAGGAATGTACCTTACCTCTTCTCTTTATCCTTCTCACTTGGGAGGAAAAGGGCTAGGCATGTTGTCAGAAATCAGTATGTCTGTGGGGCACCAGATTGTTTCATACAGAAGAGCATCTTTTTCTGCCAGTGCTCATGAGGCTGCACCATTGTTGGTTTTATTTTCTGGAAGTAGATCCACCAGATATTAAAGTGTTGTAATATAAATGTAATGAGTCATGACTAGCACTTTGGATACAGATAGAATAGGATAGGGTGGGATGAGATGGGATGACATAAGATGGGAGAAGATAGAATGAGGAGAGGAGGGGTGGGGAGGGAAGGTGTGGGAAGGGGAGGAGAGGGAAGAGGAGGAGGGGGAGGAAGGGAGAGGAGGGGAGGATGGATTGCATAGGAGAGAAAGGATAGGATAGGATAGGATGGGATGGATTGAATCAAATAGGATAAGAAATACCAGAGCAAACCACAGGTAAGCAGGAAAGAACTGGTCTATGAAACTTTTATTTAAGTTTGACGTGCAAGCATGTGCACGCACACACAACTGCAGCGGTGTTCTAAATCAAAATGTAAAATGAATATTTCATAATCAAAAAGGTTGATTCTAATTTGATAGTAGAAATGAGGGCTGGGCACAGTGGCTCATGCCTATAATCCCAGCACTTTGGGAGGCCAAAGCGGGCAGATCACGAGGTCAGGAGTTCAAGACCAGCCTGGCCAATGTGGTGAAACTCTGTCTCTACTAAAATACAAAAGTTAGCAGGGTGTGGTGGCACATGCCTGTACCCCCAGCTACTTGGGAGGTTGGGGCAAGAGAATTGCTTGAACCCAGGAGGCGGAGGTGGCAGTGAGCCGAGATCGCGCCACTGTACCCAGCCTGGGTGACAGAGTGAGACTATGCCTCAAAAAAAAGAAAAGGAAAGAAAAGAAATGAGACTGATAATAGAAATGAGACTTCTCCACCTAATCCCCAGTAATTGCCAGTTTTTCACTGATAAATGAAGAGCTGCTCACATTGGCTGGGCATGTCAGCAAAATACTAATTGTGTAGTGTTCAGAGGTGAGGATGAGCCCATCCATGCTGAGCAGGGGCTTCTCCAGCTGTGAATCTGTGCAGTGTGGCCTCTCTAGGACACTGTGTAGCTAATAGGGCTTGGATGTTTGACCCCTCCAAATCTCATATTGAAATGTGAGATGAAGCCTGGTGAGAGATGTTTGGGTCATGAGGGTGAATGAATGGCTTGGTACCTTCCCCATGGTAATGAGTGAATTCTCACTCTGTCAGTTCATGCAAGAACTGGTTGTTTAAAAAAGCCTGGCATCTCTCTCTCTCATCATGTGACATGCCTGCTCCCTCTTCACCTTCTACCTTGATTGTAAACTTCCTAAGGCCCTCACCAGAAGCAGATGCCAGCATTAGAATTCTTATAAAGCCTGCAGAACTGTAAACCAAAATAAACCTCTTTTCTTTATAAATTACCCAGCCTCAGGTATTCCTGTATAGCAAAGCAAAACACACTAACGCTGGAGCCAAATGCTCTAGAGTTGAAGGGTGGTGAAAGTAGGCATATCATGGGATTTATTTCAAGTTTTCCCAGAAACAATGTGTCTAGGCCTGCCCATCCCTCGTTCACCTCACACAGGCCAACACCTAAACACCCAGCCTTGGTCTAGCCTCTGAAGACCACCCATGGACAAACTAATGAGCCCTACAGTTTGCATTTTCAATTTCAAATGATGTTTTAAGACAACACTTAAGTATTACTTTCCAAGAAACTGGTTTCAAGAGGTTCAAGCACAAACACTCCCATTTATGTTTTCATCCTCAATCAAGATGAAAGAAGCTAGTTTAAAAATTTTCCTTTCCATTAAGCAGATCCCAAACCCTGAGTTTTGCCACCACAAGTTTAAAGGTTGCTGTGGTTGACCAGCATGACGCCCTTGCTGCCCCCAAGCAAATTCCTTATGGGTCCTGCTCTGGTCAGCTCACTGGATATGCACTGTGAATACCTGGACTCACTTGACATTTGCACAAAATATGGACAATGCTGCTTTTTATTCAGGCAATAATATTGCAAAGTTGCTTTGTGCTTCTTAGAACTCAAGATAATTTTATTGTGAAAATAAAGATCAAAATACTTCAACTTCCCTTTTCCCTTTCCTCTTCATGTACAATGATAGAGTTTGGAGACATAAAAATAAGCTAAGGGTTTTACAAGGAGTATCTGTGATAGTCAGGGGATATCAAAGCATCTTACTGGGTGCTTAATGTATTCATAACAACAGAACTTGTATTTTAAAGTTACATGTGATAAAATGGAGCTTACACACCAGAAGAGCTATTCAAAATGGCTTTTGATGGAAGAAGAAGAATTTATCTAATCCAAACTACGTTTAACAAATAAATTAGATAAAAATATTTTCTTTTTCATATTTCACTTTTGCTGAGTCAAAAGTGACCAAGGAATAATATCTAAGCTTGAATTCAAATTTACTTCCTTCCTTATTGACTGTGTATTACATTCATTCTCATTGCATTCATTTTGTACATTCTAGTGTATACTTATAACTAAACAAACTAAAGAAGTTACATTGAGTCATATTTAAAATTATTTCAGCTATACAAAAATATGAAGCAACAATGAAACTTTATATAAAATAAATATTGGGGCCAGACACAGTGGCTTATGCCTGTGATCCTAGCACTTTAGGAAGCCAAAGTGGGAGGATCGCTTGAGGATGCGTTCAAGACCAGCCTAGGAAACATAGTGAGACCCCCATGTCTACAAAGCAACAACAACAAAAAATTAGCCAGGAGTGGTGGCACACACCTGCAGTCTAGCTACTTGGGAGGCCAAGACGAGAGGATCACTTTAGCCCAGGAGTTTGAGGCTGCAGTGAGTTATCATCATGCCACTGCACTCCAGCCCAGGTGACAGTATGAGACACTCCTCTCTAAAATAATCAATAATCAATAAAATAAATATTGACTGGCCAAATGCATGTTTTACAGTTTTGTGACCATATTATTCTTTCACATTCTCTGTGTTCTAAAAGGAAGCATACTTGTAAGTAAAGAATCCATACTTATAGAAATTGTATTCATTTTGATATATTTTTAAAATAAGCATTCTTCAGAACTGAACACAGACTGCCAATTCTCAAAGGCCATTCTCCACATGACATTCTAGAACAAAGGCAAAGAACAAAGATAGTTGATTGATGGAGATATTCATTCTGTGCAGCCTTCATAAAAAATAGGGAAGTTCTGTCCTAGAGTCTGGTGCCCTGGTCTCATGCCCCTGTCAAAGCATTAGGAACCAAGACAACAAGGACAGCCTGGCCTGGGCTTTCTCTCACTCCACAAGAACGACTCCATCTAGAAGCTGGGGGCCCGACCATGTAGCCCAGGCCTTCAGGACTGATGCCATTTACAGTGGGCACACTGAGCAACACTTCCAGATGATTCTGTTCAAACCAGAGGGGAGTTTTCACCACCAGTGGTAATGGTTAGTCTAATAGGTCACCATGGAAAGGCTACAGTACCCAGGACTTGATCAAACGCTAACCTAGGTGTTGCTGCCAAGGTATTTTGTGGATGTGGTTGGCATCTACAGTCAGCTGACTTTAAAGAAAGGAGATTATCTTCAATAATCTGGGTGAGCCTCATTCAATCTGATGAAGGCCTTAAGAGCAAAACTGAGGTTTCCCAGAGGAAGGAAAATTCCCCTTGCAGCCAGCACCATCAGTTCTGGCCTGACAGATTCCAGATGGCTCTTCCTGACAGCCTGCTCTAGGGATGTCAGACTTGCCAGACCCCACAATCACTGATTCTGTTTCTCTGGCAGAATCCTGACTGAAACGCCAGTCTACTGGGTTTGGATGAAATCAACCTAAATTTATGTAGAAATAAAGGACCTCATTGTACCCTAAATTTTAGTCAATTGCCAAATCTCAAAACATTGGTTTTTTAAAACTTTAGAACACAGAATAGCAGACATTTAAGATTATTTGCTATTATATCCTTAAATGCCATCTAGATGAGAGTTAGTAAAAATGCACTCTATTGTACAACTAGTTCATTACAATTTCTACCTAGTGCAAAAGACATTTGAAATGAGCATTTGCACCAGTTGGATTTCCACTGTTGTGAGTTGGCTACAGCAGGAACATATAAGGAAAATGTTTTCTGAAACTCCTCCAAAACCAAAGTCATCTAAAATAAGAATGATTTAATGAATGATAAAATGAAGTTGAAATTGGTTTCAGCCCATTTCCTAAATTGCAGCTGTTCTGATAATTCCACCTTACCTTCCTTATTTCAGTAGTTTCCTGGAGGATTTTTCCCCCACATCTAAGAAGGAATTTTTACTCTAAATTTTTTACACAAACTATCACTGATGAGTCTTCAGGGTCCTTTCTCCTCCATAACTACAACTTTGCTTCCTGTTACATTCCACTTTAGCCAAAATAGGCCCCTGTAACTGGGTGGTTTTATTTTGTTCCATCATAAGAGAGTTTAATATAAGCTTGTCAAGAAAAGAGACAGCAGTGACAGTTAAATTAAAAGTGGTACCAATTAATGTATTTATAGAACACCGTACACAGACAACACATGAGGGAAGAATTTACAGTACACGAAAAGCACACCACACTTCAGCAACAGTCGATTTGTCAAAAGAGCTGTGCTCCTGACAAATGATTAGTAAGAGAAAACCCCAAAGATCGGAGGAGGATGAAACGAGGCTCACTCCTGCAGCCTGGGGAGGGAGTGGCAGAGGAATATCGACTGTGGGACTATGGGGCCACATAGGAGATACAGGGCGTCAAAGCCACCTGGTCCCGCTGGTTATTGCGACAGTGGAAGGATCACCTGCCTTTGTCCCCAGGACACTGCTGATGTTGGCAGACTGTTTTTCTCTTTTCCGCCTCTTTCCCTCTGTCATAGTACGTCTTCCTCGTTTCCCATTCCTGCTCTTATGGGAGAATCTCCTATCTGTCATTCACCAAAGTCTGTGTGTTGTCCTGGGCTCTCAGAGTTCTGGAAAGTTTAAACTCTGCTGAGGAAGTAATGGGGAGATTGCCTTGTTCCAGCGAACACATTACCAACTCCAGGCCCTCTTTTTCCTGAGTCCCCTTATAGTGCAGAGACTTGCCTTCTGGAAGGGATTGCTGGCATCTATGACCAGCTGTGGTGGGGAGGATATAAGGTATTTTAAAGCTGGAGGGCCCTCGCAGGTTCAGAAACAGCACACTCAGACAGTCACCCTGCATGATTCATGTCACTCTGGAGCCATAGCAGAGGTGAGAGATGAGGGAGGTGCTCTCTCTCCATACTATAAGAGGTCTTGGGAGAAAAAGGGCCTGGAGTTAGCAGTGGGTTCACTGGGACCAGGCAGTCTCCTCATTACTTCTCTCCATAGACCTCTTAAGCAACACATGCTAATTGGTTTCTTAAACAATCAAAGGTTTCTCATATGCTCGAGAATATATGTACAAAAAATATAATTACAGGACTTTTTGTTCTGGCTATGATAGCGTAGTTTAAAGAAAACTAAAGGAAAACCTAAAGAACAGATAAATTTTTTTTTTTTTAATTTGTTTATCCCAAGTGCAGTGGCTCATGCCTGTAATCCCAGCACTTTGGCAGGCCAAGGTGGGCAGATCACCTGAAGTCAGGAGATTGAGATCAGCCTGGCCAACATAGTGAAACCCCATCTCTACTAAAAATACAAAAATTAGCTGGGCGTGGTGGTGTGCATCTGTAATTCCAGCTACTTGGGAGGCTGAGGCAGGAGAATCACTTGAACCTGGGAGGTAGAGGTTGCAGTGAACTGAGATTACGCCACTGCACTCCAGCTTAGGTGACAGAGTGAGACTGTATCTTAAAAAAAATAATAAACTGTTTAAAGTCATGGAGGAACTGCCAAGACAACCAGACAGAATTTGGGCACCAGACCCACAAAAGATAGGAAGCTTCCAGAGGTGAGCCCAGCTCTCCACATTTCAGTTTCACCTTCGGACCACGTGTCAATTCTTGGTACTGGGCTAGGGACTAAGAAACTGGGCAGGGGGCAGATACTAAGAGGCAGAGAAGCCAGCAGAGCATCAAGCAATTTTACAGGACTGGGAAGACAAAATGGGATCTGCAGCTGCAGAAGTGGCCTTGAAAGGCCAAAATGCCAAAGGGAAGGAGGACACCAGTAATGGATCCAACATGCAGTGATGGTTTTCTCCAATGAGCCAGACATAAGATTGTAACACAAATACATATAGAAATAATGAGCAATGCAAATTTATTTGAATGTAAATGAATATTAATTGTACAAAACAATAATAATATCTTATGGAGATTTAAATATGTATAGGATTAAACAGCAGGATAAAAATTTAAAAACACGGGCTATATGGAGTTAAAGTCCTTTGAGAAGCGGTAAAGAACTCATTTATATTAAAACTGATTAAATCAAAAGTGATTGTTTTAAACTCTAGGATAACTTACAAAAGAATAGCAGAGGGATATCTTTATTTTTAAAAAAAATTAAATAGAGGGGAAAATAAAACAATCTTAAAAATATTTAATTAAATCAAAAGAGGCAAGAAAAGACATAAGAACAGAAGTGAACACCGTGAAAGGTCAGGATATGGAAAATTCCTAAGGGAGACATAGGGGCTCAGGGCAGGGGTTCTTGCTATACCAACATGGCAGGATTCTGGTTGAAGGCTGGCCAGGGTGATAAGATACTGAGGGTAGGAGACGAGCAATTTGATCTGATATTAAGGGGATCAGATATCAAGGGTTGGGGATTCTCTCTGAACGGAATTAGCACTATTCTTGCTGCAAAACTGGACTATGCAGGCCCCACAAGGACAGGGACCAAGGTCAAGGCCTCATCAAAAGGGATTCTACACAAAAAGCACACCAAGCTTCTCAGGATTCAGAGGAGCCTAACTAAAGTCTGATCAAGGAGAGAGTCTTTGTCGAGGCTCAAACAACTTTGCCAGGAGGACTTTCTCCCACTTAAAGCAGTGGTGCCCAACCTTTTTGGCACCAGAGACTGGTTTCATGGAAGACAATTTTTCTGCTGACAGGTGTGTGGAACAGTTTCAGTATAAAACTGTTCCATGTCAGATCATCAGGCATTAGATTCTCACAGGGAGGTCCCAACCCAGATTCCTCACATATCCAGCTCACAATAGCAGTTTACGCTCCTATAAGAATTTAATGCCACTGCTGATCTGACAGGAGGCGGAGCTCAGGCAGTAATGCTCGCTCACCTGCCATTTTCCTTCTGCTGTGCAGCCCCGTTCCTAACAGGCCACGGACCAGTCCCAGTTCATGGCCTGGGGGTTGGGGACCCCTGGTTTAAAGCATAACTGACACCGATGCTATACAAACTTTTCTACAGAACAGAAAAGGAAGCTACATATCTAACTCATTTTATGAGTTCAGCATGAATTCATTATCAAAATCTGAAAAGAACAGTATAAAAAAAGAAATACTACACACCAATCTCTCTCATAAACATAGATGCAGGAAAGAGAGGCTGGGTGCGGTGGCTCATGCCTGTAATCCCAGCACTTTGGGAGGCCAAGGCAGGCAGATCGCCTGAGGTCAGAAGTTCAAGATCAGCCTGACCTACATGGAGAAAGCCTGTGTCTACTAAAAATACGAAATTAGCCAGGCATGGTGGCACATGCCTGTAATCCCAGCTACTTAGGAGGCTGAGACAGGAGAATTGCTTGAACCCAGGAGGCAGAGGTTGTGGTGAGCCGAGATCACACCATTGTACTCCAGCCTGGGCAACAAGAGTGAAACTCTGTCTCAAAAACATAAATAAAAAATAAATAAATAAACATAGAGGCAAGAAAGAGAAAAGCAGTCCTTGATACCGGGAAGCAGCTGGCACTAGCAGCCAGGCCCTGATGCTGCTAGGAGCTGGCCTGGCTCCCACAGGCAGGCCTTGGTGTCCTCCTGTTCAACATAACCCATTTCATAGAACACCAACAGCAGGTAAGCGTACTCTGTAACCTGATGGATCAAGACAAACTAAGACCATTCATAATCATGTATTAACACAGATAAAATCAAGACCATTATTCAAATCATAAAAATGACTGGACATCCTCTCATCCTGGCTATTATAAAGGACTATTGGGTCTTTGCTGATTACACCTTTAGCCTCAATGCATTCTTCCAGCCTCATAGATAAGATTTCTTAAGACACTCAACTATAGCATTGTCCCTGCTTCCTGACAGCATGATTGGAGCAAAGTTCTACTTCCTTAAACCCTCCCTGAAAATACCAAATCCTATACTAAATCCTTCCTAATTCTCTCTGCCTGAGATACCCCCATGGTTCCTGTTGTATACGGTCTTACTCTTTGCAGTGAACAATAAACCCACTTGTTTAACTTCAAATGTGTTTCTTTGGCTATAGGGTATTGACAGATGCTTAAGTGCTCATCAAACGTTTACATATCAAATCCAACAGTATGTAAAAATAACAATATATCAAAACCAAGTTGGCTTGATTCCAGAAATGAAATCCAAGATTCGTTTAATATTTTAAAATCTTATGAAAGAGGCCCTGGACAGCTCTCACACCCCAGCAACCATGTGAGGACCAGTGAAAAGACAGGCACCTACAAACCAGGAGGCAAAGCCCTCACCAGGCACCAAATCTGCCAGCTCCTTGAAATTGAACTTCTCAGCCTCCAGAGCTGTGAGAAATAAATTTCTGTTGTTTATAAGCAAAAAAATAACAGTAATATTCATCACATAACAAAAAAGGGATGTCACATGATCACATTAACAAACACACAAATTGTGCTTAATAAAATGCTACAGTTACTTGTGTTAACAAAAAATTAAACTTTTAGCAAAATTAGAAGAAAATTTCCTTTGTCCTGATATAGAGAACCTAGAAAAACCATATAGCAAACATCATATTTAATGGTGAGATGTGAAAAGACCTCCTCCTGAGATAGAAAATATGACACTATGATCACTTCTATTTAACCTACTGGAGGTTGTAGCAAGCATAATAAAGCAAGAAGATAGTCAGTAATAAATCTGACAAAGATTTTTAAGAACTTTACACTGAAAGTTATACATATTGAGAGAAATCTTTAAAATCTAATTTAGTGGAAAGCTTATTGAGAAAAATCTTTAAAAATCTATTCAGTGGAAAGCTATGCAATGATCATGAATTGAAAAACTCAATATTATAAAGGTCTAAGTAAGTTATTCCTAAGCAAATCTATATTCCAGCAGAACTGGGAAAATCTAGAAGAAAAAGCTATAGGATTTACATGAGCAGATACCAAGATACATTATAAAGCTACAGCAATTAAGAGGGTCATGGTATTAGTTCCTGATATAACAATAGGCCTATGGAATAGAAAAGAGAGTGCAGAAACTGTCACTTGATTTTTGACAAAGGTGACACATCAGTCCAATTATGGGGAAAATTGCCTTTTCAATAAAATGCATATGAGTAATTAGAATCTATATGAAAAGAAAGCCTTTAAATCTCTATTTTACATCATGCTTTATAAACTACAGGAATTGTAGCTATAGAAGTAGTCATAAATAAGGATTCTAGGGGGAAGATGGAGAATATCTTTATGACCTTATGGTTGGCGAAAAAGAAAAAAATTAAGAAGACACAACAGCAATAACCATAAATTAAATGATGGATAAATTCTACTACATTAAAAGTAAGAATCAGTTCATCAAAAAGACACCATTAAGAGAGTGAAGGCTGGGCATGGTAGATCACATCTGCAATTCCAGCACTTTCGGAAGCCAAGGCAGGTGGATTACTGGAGCTCAGGAGTTCAAGACCAGCCTGAGCAACATGGCAAAACTCTGTCTTTACTAAAAGTACAAAAATTAGCCAGGCATGGTGGCATGCCTGTAGTCCCAGCTACTTGGGAGGGTGAGGAAATAAGATAGCTTGAGCCTCAGAGATGGAGGCTGCAGTGAGCTGAGATGTTGCCACTGCACTCCAGCTTGGGCTACAAAGCCAAAATCTGTCCAAAAGAATGAAAGAAAAGAAAGAAATAAGGAAGGAAAGAAAGAGGGAAGGAAAGGAAAAAGGAGAGGAGAGGAGGTGTGGGGAGGGTCGGGGCAGGACAAGGAAGAGAAGGCAAACAATGGACTGGGAGAGAATATTAGCCATGTTACGTACATATCCAACAAAGGACTTCTATTTAGAATAAATAAACCCCCCTCAAAAAAGAAAAACAAAACCCTACAAGTTAATAAAAACGAGACAGACCATCCAATAGAGAAACAGGCATAGAACTTGAACAAGCACTTCACATACACACGCAAAAAAATCCAAATAGCCACTAAACATATGAAAAGATGTTCAATGACATTAGTCATCAGGAAAATGCAAATTAAAACCACAATGAAATACCATTAGATCCTTGCCAGAACACCAACTTCAAGTGAGGCTATCTAGCAAATGGATTTTCCATAGACTGCTGTTGGTAATGTAAATTAGCACAATCAATTGAAAACAGCTTGTGTATCTACTAAAGCTGACCCTGTGCTTCCCCTATGACTGGAAATTCTACTCCTAAGCATATGCTCAAAGCGATTGAGTATACATATATATATATACCGAAATACATGTGCCCAGACACCCATAGAAGCACTCTTCATAGTGACCAAAAACTAGAAATGACTCAAAAGTCCATCAAAAATAAATGTATAAATTGTCGTTTATCCAGGTACTAAAATGCTACATGAAAATGAGAATAAACAAGGCTGCTATATGTAACAGAAAAATGAGGCCAGGCACAGTGGCTCACTCCTGTAATCCCAGCACTTTGGGAGGCCAAGTCGAATGGATCACGAGGTCAGTAGTTTGAGCCCAGCCCAGCCAACATGGGGAAACCCAATCTCTACAAAAAAAAATACAAAAAATCAGCTGGGTGTGGTGGCTCATGCCTGTAGTCTCAGCCTTTGGGAGGCCGAGGTGGGTGGATCACAAGGTCAGGAGATCAAGACTATCCTGGCTAAAACAGTGAAGCCCCATCTCTACTAAAAACACAAAAAGTTAGCCAGGCATGGTGGCATGCGCCTGTAGTCCCAGCTACTCTGGAGGCTGAGGCAGGAGAATCCCTTGAACCCCGGAGGCAGAGGTTGCAGTGAGCTGAGATCGTACCACTGACTCCAGCCTGGGAGACAGAGCAAGACTCCGTCTCAAAAGCAAAACAAAACAAAACAAAAAACCAGCATAAATGAATCTCACAGACGGAATGTTGAATGAAAGAAAGAAACTGAACACCAGAGTACCTACCATGTGATTTCATTTGTATAAAATTCAGAAACTTACAAAACTAAATGGGTGACTGAAGTCAGGATATTGGTACGTTTGTGGGAAGGGGGCTGGATTGTGGGGAGTAAATGGAAGGAGTCTTGGGGAGGGCTTCTGCATGGACAGCAATGTTCTATACCTTGGCCTGGATGACATTTATCATGTGTGTTCACCTTGTGAAAAATTATTACACACTTTTCTCTATTTTTGTAATGTTTTAATAAAACATTTATTTTTAATGTACCAAAAAATGTGTGTTTACTGTTGTGAAGATAACAATACACGTGTAGGGAGGAGAGTTATTTCTTCAAACATATGTAGATGTAGGACTACGGAAGGTGTTGATTTTGCCTGAGATTTGAATCAGGAGCTTTGGCAGCCTGGAGGACTTTACAGAAAATTACTTCCAATGACATAATCCAAATGTTCCAAAGACTCTGAGCATTCATAGTTAACTTTGCTTGTTTTATTTTTCATTCCGTTTTTTCCACTCCATTTTCCAAATGCCCTAATGAAATCTACATAGTACAATAAACAAAAGGTGCTGCTTGTTACTGGCGCATTGACACCATGTCAAGGCTTGAGCAAAAATAATTAAAATCTTAAACCCAAATCTTCTTCTTCCAACTATCTCAGTGCCACCCAAGGCACCACAATGGCCCAGAAATGGAAATGAGCATCTTGGCCATGTCCCTGAGGAATACCACAAAGGCTCATTGTGGTATTTCAAAAGGCAAGGCTTCCAGGGCAACATCCCTCAACAGGAAGCATGTTGCCTCACCCTGGCTGTTCCAGTGCAGTCTGTGTAGGTCCCACTGCAGAAACCAGTTCTTCCTACTTAGGGTCTGGGTCAATAATGTTCAGAGGAGAAGCAAGAAAGGAACAGGTAGTAGTACTGTGGGGAAACGCTCTGACTGTGAGCTCTGGCTCTGTCCCTAACTAACTGTTGGGTGCTGACCAGCTCAAGGACCTCTCAGTACCTACTCTTTGTCCATAGCATGGGCATCTGGCTGGATGGTCACGAACCCCTTGACAGTGGAAATGTTCTTTGACACTCTGGTGACTCCCTAAGGTAATTTTTTGGGTCTTGTTTTAACCTCGACCTTGATACAGGCATGGGCTGTAAAATGAAACTAAGTATTGGTGCCCTCCACTGGACGGCATATGCCAATGTTTTGTCACACGTGCTCGTATGTTGCCTAGACATGTTGAAAAGCCACCGTTCTTCATTCGTTCTCTGCAGGTAAATTGTGTTTTGAGGAACTAAGACTGTGTTCCTTCTGCTAGAGACTCAGTTAGGCAATCATGCTGTTTAAGCCCATGACTTCTGGTTCTTTAGTTTTCACCCATCACTGAATGTAACAATGCATAGCAACAAACAGGACGCTTCAGTGGAGCAAAAATTCAGCACAGCTCTTTATCCAATTGGTCAGATAATCGTTAAACAGGAGGGAAATTTTTACTTCTGTTTCTCCAAATGTTTGAACAGGATCTGACTTCCAATCAGAGGTGTTTTAAAGTGTTCTGGGCAAAATTAAAAACCTGTATCCAATTAACATGTGATAGAAATGGAATTCTCCCTGTACAAACACATTAGACAGCTTCCAACCTTAATCACTCTGAGCAAGCTATGCCCGACATAATTATAAATTCCCCATTACTGAGGACCAGGTATGGAATGCCCACTCTCCCATATTTTGGTTCACAAACAGACACTGTCAATAGTATCACTAAACTTCTCAGAGCAACGCAAGAACAGACTACACAGTCCTTGAGAACTTACTAGGTGCCAAACACTGCTCGAAGCATGAGACCTACAATGGTGAGCACAAACAGACACAACTGTTGACTTCATGGAAATAACACTCCAGGGCAATCTTTTAAAAGTATAGAACAAGTTCTCCCTTGACCAAGTAAAAGCCCTGCATAAACTTTCAGCTTTTAAAAGGTCTCATCAATTTTATACACAAAGGAACAGGACTTGGGAGGCAGGGAAAGAAAGGTGATTCCAAGGCTTCTAAATATTAGTGTTATCATTTAGGTTGCTTCTATATTGATGGTACCTGCCATCTAGGATTTGAAGGATGTCAATGCAAAAGCATAATATGCAGCAGAAAAGCAGTCAGTGTGGTTGTTAACTAAGTAATGGCAATTGAGATCTGGGGACTCTAATATTTTTCCTGGAGAAGGCATGAAGAGATGCACATTGAAGCAGGAGACTGCGTCATCTCCTTGGGTGGGTAAAGCATGGGAGGTGGGGATGCAGGGAAGAAACCTGTAACATTTCAGACATCTGAGACATTCAGGAAAACGAAGTTCAGAAGATGTTCTGATTAATGGAGGAGAAAAATCATTCTCTTTGATGTTTGGTTTAGGCTGAGTGGTAGGAAAAGATTGACTTCGTTCCCAGGAAGCTTTTTTTTGTGGTTGTAGATTCCAGAGGAGTGCACAGAAAGGATTGGCTTGCTCTCATGGACTTCACAACAGTCAACTCAAGTGCCAACACTCAATAAGGCTGGATGAAGCCCAGGTGAGTGACATGGGAGGGAGGGAGACAACCAGAGACCAGAACTTTCAATAGGAAATGATTGAGCCATCACACCCTTGAGTGGACAATAAGCCCTCTAAATTGGAATAAGTATAGTGCCCACTTGAGGATGGGTACATCTATTGCTATGCTTGTTTAAAATAAATCCAATGACTTCAGCCGTATATTTTTCTAATAACAAACAACAAAAGGAAAAACAGCAGAAAATAGCCCAGAAAAAAATCCTGGGTTTTGAGTTGGGCAGAAAGCCTTGCTTTGGAGATATGGGATCACCTTCAGAACTGTGCACCTTAAAGCCAGCCATCACTTCTGTCCAGTGGGACTTTTCCCTTTTGGAAGAAACAACTTCCTTGTGAGAGATAAAAAGATAAACAATTCTGTGTAAATAATAGGTATGCTTTGTATAACATCAGAGGAAAACTCCCAGGAGCAGGAGCTTGGTGTAATCAGATACCTGAGAAATTTGCTTCAAGAAAATCCTTCTTCATTCTGTGATCTGGACATATTTGTTTATTCATTTGATGCATTGTTATAGTAAAACTAGGCAGAACTGGGGAAGATGACAATTTTGAACAATGCTTGATACTGTGTAATTCTAAATGCAACTTTACATGATTGGTTATAGAGCCACAGCATTTAATTGCTGCATGTGTTTTTAAGGCTACAATGTTACTCTTCAGTTACATTTTTTATAGTTGATGAATAGGGGGTCTTGCCGTTTCTATGAGATATTGAACATTGACACAATTCCCCCCTACACTAATATTTTAAAGATAATACCCCTTTGCTGAATTACAAACCCCACAATTGATGTGTGTATATTGCCAAACACTCATTTGAGCCCAAGTGAAAAAAAAAGACATCTAAAGTTAAATTTCATTATTTTTAGTAGATTTTAGGAGTCTATTAAATAACGTGTTCTTGTCATTCTTTCCAACCTACGCCTTTGTGTGAGGATTTGATAAATGCCACATCAGTGAATAAGATGAAGAAACAGAACTATATTTAACATGACAGATGTAAGGAGATGTCAGGTTGGGAATTTGAAGTCAGGTAATCCTTTAGCACCTGCCTATATGAATACCAATCAGTCAGGCAATTCTCCTGAGACCACAAAATTGGGAGGCTAGAACTCTGTGAATACTGGGGTTTTGACTTGTACTGTCAGGTGGATTTTGGGCTTTCAGTTCATCTTAACTACTGTTTATTTTATTTCTCTTTGGTTCTAATAGAACTAAAACATAGAATTAAAAAAAATATCAAATGACCTTTTTCTCAAATTGTGCTTGTTAAACAGAAACAAGATGATGAATTCAGAAGGCTATTTTTGAACCAAGCTGATGTCACAGTTTCTAACCTGCTAAGCCATCATTTACGCTGAGAAGTAAAAAAGATAACCCAGAAATATCCAGGCGCAGTGGCTCATGCCTGTAATCCCAGCCCTTTGTGAGGCTGAGGTGAGCAGATCATCTGAGGCCAAGAGTTCGAGACCAGCCTGGCCAACATGACGAAACCCCTTCTCTACTAAAAATATAAAAAATTATCTGGGTGTGGTGGCACACATTTCTAATCTCAGCTACTCAGGAGGCTAAGGCAGGAGAACTGCTTGAACCTGGGAGGAAGAGGCTGCAGTGAGTCGAGATCGTGCCACTGTACTCCAGCCTGGGCGACGGGGTGAGACTCTGTTTCAAAAAAATGGATAGGCTACAGTTAGATAACCCAGTGTCTAAGATGAGTACATTTGATTTGACATGCTAGGTTAGTTTTCCACGGAAAATGAAGAAAATGTTCTGTCTGGCTTTGGGTGCCCTGGGTCTGTAAGCACAGGAGTGAGTTTTTCAGTTAGACAAATCTCCATTTATCCACAGAGGTGCTGAGCAGAAGCGAAGGAGCCAGGCACCTGTTTCAGGATATTATCCCAGTACTTCACTTCCTTGTACCTTCAAGCCAAAATGTACTCTGTGAGGAATTAATTTTCCTTTGACTCTAAATATAAAGCTCAAAAGATGACTTCAGTGAAAGAAGTATCTACCACTCTTATCTTTTTTAATTCCAAAGCATAGTAGAAGAATAGAGTCTATCAGAGATGTCTGCCTTCCCTAACTATATTAAAAACAAAATTAAAAGGCACGAAACATGCCCTGAATTTGAACAGTTAGAAAATATTTTTACAAACGCCTATGAACAGCTGCTGTTCCCAACAGAGGGGGAAAAGTCCATGCCATTAATGACGTGAGTTAGGAGTATTTAAAAATCGTCTCAAATTGGCAGGTTACAAAGATTACCAAAATGAGTTCCTCTCATGCAGGATGGAGAATCTGCGACAGTTACAACTCTGCTCTGTATCCTGTTATCTCGACGTGTGAGTTTAATGGTAAATCCTATAGGTGGGGACTTGACAATTCCCAGACATGCTCACATAGGATTAGGTTTTTATGAAATGATTTGTTACTAAGGAAATAATGAAACAACATGTTTATTGTCAAAAAAATTTTAATTAAAAAAATAAAAACCTCTATTTACTAATCTGGTCAACCTCAAGCTTATTATTTTGATTTCTCTAACTCATTTCTGAGGACAGTATTATAGAGCTTTTTAGAAGGATATATTCCACAGAATATAAAACAACTCTTGCTAAGTATTTGGAGATTAAGGGGTAAAATTTCTATAAAAGAAAGAGGAAAAGTCTACTCAATTGCTAGTGCTAGGAAATGGCACTTTTTTCCCATGACTCCCTTGGAGTCATTACCCTTAATTCCATTTAGATAACTGTTAGTCATGGTTCATGGTTAAATGATCAGTAGATATTTTCCTAGACAGTTTTTGTGCCTTGTCATGAGCATAGTGAGTTGTTCCTGCTGCAACATCAAATGTTCATTCATTTGTAGGAAAAGGGCCAGAAGTCAGTAAAAGAGAAAGGCAGAGGTTGATCACTTACCTCTCATCTGAGCTGCACATGGCATTTTAAACAGATTCCAATCATTCAGAGAAACAAATTACCGAACAGTTTAAGTTGGCTGTTCAGACAAAGAAATTTTTTTTGAGACAGAATCTCATTCTGTCACCCAGGCGCAATCTCAGCTCACAGCAACCTCTGCCTCCCAGGTTCAAGTAATTCTGTCGCCTCAGCCTCCTGAGTAGCTGGGATTACAGGTGCGTGCCACCATGTCTGGCTAATTTTTGTATTTTCAGTAGAGACGGAGTTTTGCCATGTTGGCCAGGATGTTCTCGAACTCCTGGCTTCGAGTAATCTACCTGTCTCAGCCTCGCAAAGTGCTGGGACTACAGGCATGAGCCACTTTGCCTGGCCTGGACCAGGAATTTATCAAAAGATTATCTCAATTAACAGTGGAAGCTTTGAGTTCTTAAATATTTCTTCAGGAAACTGAGAAATGTTTCTTCATTCTGGTGTGGCTCTGATTATAAACACCTAAGCAGCTGATGTCATAGATTTGCAGATGAAGACACAAACTAAACAGGCGTTTGTCTTAATTCAGAAAACTTTTGTCAGGAAGAACACTTTTCATTGCCTCAAAATATATATAACATCTTGTTTACTTTTTCTCCTCTTATCAGATGAGAATTGTTTCCTTAATCAAGGAACAGATTGAGATGCTCCCTAACTAGTTCTTGTCCTTTTAACACTGGTATTCATATTCCAGTCTGAATTAACTACAGGCTGATACAAAGGTGCCAGCTAAAACAGAGTCAACAAATTGCTCAGGAAAGAGATTCATCAGAGTCATGCCTTTTTTTAAAACGAAGATCTGGAGGCTCATTGTTTTCTGCAATAGTCATCATAAGATACAACCTGTAACTTTTTGCAAATCCAAAAGGAGTAGAGATTTTGTTTGATCTCAATGTCTTTCTATTGGAACTGCAGACTCAGTCAAAAAGAAAGCAAGCAAGAAAGAAAGAAAAGAAAAAGAAAAGCTACATAGGAATCTCAAAATAAGCCAATTACAAAGTGGCCACAGAAGAAGGAACTATAAAAGTGGTCATGATCACCTGATAACAAGAAGTGCAAAACGGCAGATGTGCTGCCGTCTCCATCAACCAAGTAGCCTTACAAAGAATCTACTCTGCAGAGTTTGAATGGAGGTTACATAGTGTCAGGGGGCTCCATTCTTCTTTCCAATCTGCCTTATTGCAGTGGTCTCAGTGGTTGACTCCCAGAAATACACCTTACCCCAAATGGTCAGCCATGATGATCTTTTCCCCTTGCTGGTAATTGGCTGGTAACTGGCATGCCATCCAATCCTGGCCAAAAGGGGTTGGGAAATTTTTTCTTTCTTCCTTGAGATGATTTCCTGCATGCTTCAATACCTAGAACTACAACCATGATGTCAACATGTAGTGAAGGTCAAAGTAGACAGAATTGCCAGGAAACGAATTAGGACCCTGAGATACCACAGCAAGAGCTATTGTGCCTATGAAATTCTGGTTAAGTGAGATGAAATGGTTCCTGATGTTCCCTAATGTTTAAATCATTTTGAGTTGGAAATTTCTGTTACTTAAAACCAAAGTGATCCTCATAGCCTCATTTAGTATTTAAAAATCTCAGGGATCCTTAATAATCACTAAGAATGGTAGGATGCATTCAGAATCATGCTGATCCACCTAGCAATTAGTACCTGCAAACAATGGATAAAGTATTCAGCCATGGCTGGGTGCGGTGGCTCACACCTATAATCCTAGTATTTTGGGAGGCAGAGGTGGATGGATCACCTGAGGTCAGGAGTTTGAGGCCAGCCCAGCCAACATGGTGAAACCCTGTCTCTACTGAATATACAAAATTAGCCAGGCATGGTGGTATGCACCTGTAATCCCAGCTACTTGGGAGGCTGAGGCAGGAGAATCACTTGAATCCAGGAGGCAGAAGTTGCAGTGAGCTGAGATCGTGCCTTTGAACCCCATCCTGGGCAACAAGAGCAAAACTCCATCTCAACAACAACAAAAAAAAGCAGTTAGCCATAGAAATCACTTCAAAAAGTGTTTATGAAGACTGCCTCTTTTTCCCCATCTTTTGCACATCTAAAAATAGAGAAGAGGATTTTTAAAGGCTGAATGATTTTTTTTCCCTAAAGATCATAATACAAGTGTGATTGAGACAGAATCTTCTGAACAACTCTTCACAATACTTCACATCATGAAAAGTATTGTCAAAGTACTGTCATATACATCACATTTGATTTTACTACCATTCTGAGATTCACGCAGGACCTATATAACCTTCCTTTAACAAATAAAGAAACTCTCATTCAGAAAGATCATAGGACTTGCCATAATTGAAGACACATCTATGGCTAGGAAAGTTCCTGATTTGCATCTCAATGTATTTTCCATTATCTTCAATATCTGTGAATTGAGGGTCCCTGAAACAGAGTGGAAAGGGCATGAGCTTTTAATTCCTGCTCCACTCCAAACTGCTATTAACTACGTTACTTTAAACAAACTACTTGTGCCTAATAGACAATAGATGCTCCCAGGTGGTTTTCATTACTTTTATCATTGCTCCAATAGCCATCCTTGTCCACTATGTCTTCGCTATAGGGATCCACAAACTCATAATCATGTATTGAAGACTAATAATTAAATGTAAGTTCCCGCTGACGGCAGACAAGTAACCTTTAGAACACTTACCTAAACGAAATTGCTTCTGATTTTTAACCATCATTACCTTTAGCCCTTGGAATCATAAATGACATTCACATGATTAAGTATGTTCATGGAATAGCTTTTATTATTTTGGTAATTGCTTTGGTGTGAAATTTACTTATCAACAAAGTGTCAGGAAGTAAATGTATTCCTAATGAAAGAATTATCCACTCTGTTCCTGCTAATTCCTGAAACAAGTCCAGTTACAGCCGAATCTTAGGACTTTCCCACACTTGGTGGGTCCTGGTAAAAACAGGAGGGTCCCAGACTGCCTCATTGGTAGGACGTCTGGAGAGGAGACGGTGCACAAGAATGGCCCAAAAGATCTGGGCTGAAACCAGTTCCTCTTCACCTTGGTCTATGTGTGAACCTAAACCCACTAGGCAGCTCAGTCTTGGCCACACTCAGTATCAAGTTGATTTGGATTGACTTCAGTCCAGCCTCACATCACCCAAATAGGCCACTCTAAAAAATGTCAGGAAAACTGGAAAGGACAACCATCATAACAGTGGATTCTGACTTCATTTTCCTCTCCATTGAAAATCTGGCTTATCGCGTTAAAGAATAAAAGTTTCTCTTGCTACTAATTTTTTTCCATAATGAAGCAGTGGTAACAATGAGAATAAAAACTTAACCAGGCACAGTGGCTGTATTCCCAGCACTTTGGGAGGCCAAGGCAGGCAAATCAGCTCAGGTCAGGAGTTTGAGACCAGCCTGGTCAACATGTGAAAACCCATCTCTACTAAAAATGCAAAAAGTAGTCAGGAGAGGTGGTGGGTACCTTTAATCTCAGCTCCTCAGGAGGCTGAGGTATGAGAATTGTTTGAACACAGGAGGTAAAGATTGCAGTGAGCCGAGATCACACCACTGCACTCCAGCCTGGGCAACAGAGCAAAACGCCGTCTCAAAAAAAGAAAAAATCTCAAGTGGTTCTAATGATTTTAGTTAGAATGATCATCCATCTAAGTTTGCCCAAGACGGTTTACACCTGTCATCTTGGCATAACTAATAGTCCACCACTCCTTTCTCAAAAGTTTCCTGGTTTGGACAATAAATTATGTGATCTCCAACAATGAGTTGCTTAGGAAATGAATTTCTGTTCATTGGTCTAAATTTTTACTGGTGGAACTTACCCAGATCACCCCCATGAAGGCTCTCATAGAAGAAAATCATCAATCTATGTTTACAGGGACAAGTTATGAGAAGTTTCACGTTGCTTCTCTAACCATTTCATCAGAAATGTGTCAGAAGAATTCTTTTATTTTCTTCTTTTGAGACAGTGTCTCACTCTGTCAAACAGACTGGAATGCAGTGGCGTGATCTCGGCTCACTACAACCTTCGCCTCCCAGGTTAGAGTGATTCTCCTGCCTCAGCCTCCCAAGTAGCTGGGACTACAGGCACGCACCACCACACCCAACTAATTTTTGTATTTTTCGTAGAGATGGGGTTTTACCATTTTGGCCACACTGGTCGTGAACTCCTGACCTCAAGTGATTCTCCCACCTCAGCCTCCCAAAGTGCTGGAATTACAGGCATGAGCCACCACACCTGGCCAGAAGAACTTTATTTTAAAAGACTCATCATTTCATATAGTTACTAATTTCCCTAGCATTGATAAGAAATGGAATATATGTTATAAATATAAAATCCATGAAATTGAACCCTTCCCTTCTGAGAACTTTTAAATTTTATGTTTATAGGACTTTTTGTTAAATGTACAGAGTGATTTATACTAAATATAATTTGGTCTTTCATCTACCTCAAGGTCATATAAAAGTTATTGACTGTGCTCCCCTGGTCCTCAGCAGCCCCCCATGTCCCAGTCCCCATTATCCTCCTCTGCACTGGCCAAGGGGCTGCAGAGAGTGTGCCCAAGAGTGTCCAGAAATGGGGCTAGAAAACGAACTCAGAAAAAAAATAGTGATTCATTGCATTGTGGAGCAACATGGTGACACCACAAGGACCACTGAAGTAATTAGCATTTAGCTTGCCCTTTCCCTGAACTCCTTCTCATTTGACTTTTCTTCCACATTGTCCCTTGTTGCCAATGGTCATTTCTCCCAACAGTCAGCTGCTGGCAGTTTCCTATTCTCCATCTTCCCTTTGAATGCATTATACATTATAAGACAGAACCAGACGTGTCTAAGGAAAACGCCCTGAGTAAATCAATAGCCCTAATTTAAGGAACAAACTCTGAGTCAATGAACTTTTTTCAAAAAGTAAAACTAGTCTTCTAGAGTGAGACACATAGCTTTGAGACAGTCATTGCCTTCCTCCTAAGAGGGCGATTCCAATATTTCTATGTTCCAAAATATGTATATTCTGTACCATTAATTTGCCAAAAAAAAGTCTAATCTCAGAAAAACTGGGGCTATTATTGAACCACTGATTTTACTTTGTAAACTGTAATACATGAAGGATGTCCTGCAAAATCCATCACTTTCAGTGGGATATTGAATAGCAGTTTGGTGAAAGCAAGCAACCTTATCTCATTCTCATCTTCACCTCTCTATTCAATATTGTACTGGAAGTCCTAGCCAGGGCAATTTGGCAAGAATAAATAAATAAAAGCCATCCAGATTGGGAAGGAGAAATTAAAACAATATGTATTTCCAGATGACATGATTCTATATTTTTTAAAAAAATCCCAAAGAATCCACAAAAAATGACAAAAACTAATGAACAAATTCAGCAAAGTTTCAGGGTACAAGATCAACATGCAAAACTAAGCTGGAATTTTATACATCAGCAACAAATAATTATTTGAATTATTTTGATTGTCTTGAGTATATACCTAGGAATGGAATTGCTGGATCAAATAATATTCCCTGTTTAACATTTTGAGGAACCACCAAACTGTTTTACACAGTGGCTGCAAAATTTGAAATTTCCACTCGCTAGGGTTTTATTCTTTTGGGTGCTATTGTAAGTTGAATTGTTTCCTTTCTTTGGAATTGTTTCCCTTTCAATGGGAACTGGGACATGGGGGCTGCTACTAGGGGCACAGCCAATAACTTTTATGTGACCTTGAGTTACAGGAAAGACCAAATTATATTTAGTTTAAATCATTCAGTACGTTTAACAAAAAGTCCTATAAACATAAAATTTTAAAGTTCTCAGAAGGGGAAGGGTTCCATTTAAATTAATTCAAATAATTCAAAAATTAAGAAAACACCTCTTTCTTGTCAATCCCTGCAAATATTAGAAAAAAAAGAAAGAAAACAATTCCATTTACAATAGCATGCAGAAGAATAAAACCCTAGCAATAAAATCAACCAAGGAGGTGAAAGACTTGTACACTGAAGACTACAAAATATTACTGGAGGAAATTTTAAAAGACCTAAATAAATGAAGACATCAGTGATAATGAAGAGGAAGACTTAATATTGTGATGAAGATGGCAATAGTCTCCAAAGCAATCCATAGGTTAAATACAGTCCCTATCAAAATTTCAGTGGCCTTTTTTTTTTGCAGAAATGGAAAAGTTGATCCTCAAATCCATATGGAATTACAAATAGCCAAAACAATATTGAAAGAAGAAAAAATAAAGTTGGAAGACTCACACTTACTGATTTCAAACTTACTACAAAGTGAGAGTAACCCAAACAGTGTCAGGTTGGCATCAACATAGACATAGAATGGAATAGAATTAACAGTCCAGAAATAAACCCAAACATCTATGGCCAATGGCTTTTTGACAAGGGTGCCAAGATCATTCAATGAGGAAAAAATAGTCTCTTCAACAGATGGTTGTGGGAAGACTGTGTGAACACATGCAAAAAATTAAAGTTGAACTCCTACCTCACTCCATAATCAAAAATTAATTCAAAAAAAATCAATAACCTAAAACAAAACAAAAAAACTTTAAGGAGTAAAACACAAGGGTAAATCTTCAGGAAGTCAGATTTGGCAATAGATTCTTATATTTGACACCAAAAGCATAAGCAACAAAAGAAAAAATAAATACTCTGGACTTTACAAACTTTAGAACATTTTGTACATCAAAAGAAATTATCAAGAAAGTAAACAGTCAACTTATGGAATGACAGAAAACATTTTTGATTCATGTATACAAACCACTGTTATTACTCAAGAACAAAGACAAAAAATACAATTTAAAAATGTACAAAGAATTTGAATAGACATTTCTCTAAAGAGGGTATATGTATAGCCAACAATCACATAAAAAGACTTTTAGTATCATTAGTCATTAAGGAAATACAAATCATAGCCACGAGATACTACTTTGCACCTACTAAGATGGCTACAACAAGAAAAAAGAAAGAAAGAGAGGAAAGAAAGAGAAAGAAAGAAAGAAAGAAAGAAAGAAAGAAAGAAAGAAAGAAAGAAA
>PVKP010015780.1:0-49605 GCA_004027715.1 Plecturocebus donacophilus | reverse complement strand
AATCTCTTCCTCTTTTTCTTTTTTCTTTCTTTTGCTGTTTCTTTCTTTCTCCTTTTCTCTCTTTTTCTAAAATCTCTTCCTCTTTCTTTCTTTAAAAAAAATAAATAAATAAATAAATAAATAAGGAAATCAATCCCCTGCCTCGGGGCTGAGAGATTTTCAGTGTGAGCTGACTCTCGGTCACCAGCAATAAAGGACTCACAGTCAGATTTCAAAGTGCTTTCCTAACAACTTGCTCGCATATAACAAAGGCTCAACACCATGTGGAAGCTGCCAAGGTTTGGGACTTGCACCCTCTGAAGTCACAGCCCAAGCTGTACCTTGTCTCTTTTAGCCACAACTGGAGCAGCTGGAATGCAGGGCACCAAGTTCCTAGACTGCACACAGGAAATGAACCCTGGGCCTTGCCCACAAAACTATTTTTACCTCCTATGCCTCAGACTCTGTAATGGGAGGGGCTGCTGTGAAGACCTATGACATGCCCTGTAGACATTTTCCCAATTGTCTTGGTGATTAACACTCAGCTCCTGATTATTTATGCAAACTTCTGCAGCCAGCTTTAATTTCTCCACAGAAAATTGAATTTTCTTTCTTATCTCATTGCCAGGCTGCAAATTTTCCAAACTTTTATGCTCTGCTTCCCTTGTAAAACTGAATGCCTTTAACACAACCCAAGTCATCCCTTGAATGCTTTGTTGCTTAAAAATTTTTTCTGCCAGATGGCCTAAATCATCTCCCCCAAGTTCAAAGTTTCCCCGCAATATACATAACCTGGAAAAGTACAGAAAAATAAGCAAAAGTCATCTCCAGCTCCTGTGAATAGAGAGGAAGTAACTGAGAGTGGACCACAGCCCTGGAGTACTCTCCTTCTCAGTTGAGGAAAACACAGACCTTCACAGGCCTGTGCTTGCAGAGCAGGAAAGGAACAGCGATATTCCCGAATACACACTGAGACTCAATGGAGAAAGACAGCAGGGGCTATGCCAAGGTCCATCGACTAGCAACCTCTCTCTCAGTGATACTAGGACAATATATGAACTAAAGCTTAGGAGTCTTACAGGGAGAGGGGCAGAGAGATTAAAGGAAGCCCTGATTTTTCTGAGTTTATACCCAAAGCAACCGAGATCAATTTAATTTACCGTTAATTGATTGAACTAGGTTTTCTATTATGTGAAATGTGATCTTACGTAGGGATTAAGGTTTTACTCCCTAAGCATGTGGTCTGAAAGATTAAACTAGTTACATTATTTTACAGTACTAATTACTTTTATTAATAGTAGCTGTCTTTCAGCAGAACATCTCTAGTACTGATGTTCAGCTCTTTAATTTGGAGTATTCATCCTCAAGTTAAACATCCTCCTGTTTGGTTATTAGTCATCTTTTGTCTTCCCTGTGAGAATCTCCCTGGGGCATTCCCTCACATTGGCCAGAAGAAGGCATATCCCCTGTAGTCAAGAAGAATCAAGGACCAATACTATTGACAGTGTTGTCTCATTGCCCAATTCCAGGATTGTATTCTACCTAAATGATGCTTCCTTGACTTGTGCAAAGTCCATTTTCTCTCTGTCAGGCAGCTACTCTTTGACAATCTTGATATTTTCTTTTCCATTCATCATTTTTAATGCATATTTTATACTTTTCATAAAAATGATTTTAATTTTTGCTATGTGTTAAAATTTTTATAACAATTTTTAGATAATTAGTATGCTTACAAGATTTTGCTATGTAAAAAGTGTAATGGGACACGCATTATTTTGTACAATTATTTCCTCACATGTTGAATTGTTGCATTAGGATAAATTCCTAGAAATATGTCAAAGGGTATGGACATTCTCAAGGCTCTTAATGTTTAGTTAGAAATTGTTTTCCAGGAATATTGTTCTGATTTACTCTCCCATTAACTCTATATAAGAGTGGCCTTTTCACTGCAGCATAGCCAGTATTGAGAAGTCTCATTTACCAAATGGCAAAAAGGCAGAGATTAAACCTATAGTTGAGTTGAAGGAAGTAAAATTTTGTACATTTCAGAAGGGACAATTTGTCATTGTCTATCTGAAATGACATTAGACATATTAATGTATGCAAGGACGTTAGAAACATGCACATCATTGAACTAGCAACTTCAATTATAAAAATCTTTGTAAAATATACTTGACTGTAAAAGTTAAATGGAAAGTCTGTGCAAAAGAAGCATTTAAGAATGTTTATGATGGTATTGGAAAAATTGTTTTGGATTTTCTACGTGCATAATTGTATCACCTACAAGCTGATTTCATTCCCCTTTCGAATGTTTGCACATTTTTTTTCTGTATGATGGTATTAGCTACAGTGTCATCTTTGTGGAGACTGGCTGAGATTGCTGCAGTAGTCAGTGGCATCTGTAACACTTGCATAGTGCCTAGAGGCAACGTTACGAAATCTGGAGAAATATGCCAAATGATATATCAAGACATGTTCAATAATAGGGTCTTGTCTTTGTAAAACACATATTTTAAAGGAAGGGCTGTCCAGGTACCAGTGCTTTGGCCTATAATCCCAACACTTTGGGAGGCTGAGAAGGGAGGATCACTTGAGCCCAGGAGTTTGAGACCAGCCTGGGCAATATAGTGAAACCCTGTTTCTACAAAGTAAAAAACTAAAACAATGTTATCCAGGCATGGTGGTATGTTCCTGTGATCCTAGCTACTCAGGAGGCTGAGGCAGGAGGATTGCTTGAACCTTGGAGATAAAGACTGCAGTCCTCCCTGATTATGTCATTACCTTCTATCCTGGGCAACAGAGCAGAACACTGTTTCCAAATAAATAAATGGCCAATACAATTCTTATTTCCATGTTTATTATACTATAATCATTGGTCTCAAAATTTGCCAAAATTCACTATAATTACTATTAATATTTAATTTTTTTAAAAGAGACAGGATTTTGCTTTGTCATCTAGGCTGGTGTGCAGTGGTGTGATCACACTTCACTGCAGCCTCAAACTCCTGGGCTCAAGCAATCCTTCTGCCTCAGCCTCCTGAGTAGCTAGGACTATAGGCAGGCACCACTGTACCCAGCTTATCTTTAATTATATATTGACAAATTATAGTTGTACATATTTATAGGGTACAAAGTGATGTTATAATTTTTGAATACAATGTGGAATGATTAAATCAAGTTAAGTAACCTATCCTTGCCTTAAATATTTAATACTTTTTGTGTTGAGAACATTTGAGGTTTACCCTCTTAGTGATATTGAAATGTTATTAGCTATATTCACCACACTGTGCAATAGATTTCATAAAAGAACAAATATGCCTTTTATCTAATTGAGACTTTGTACTCTTTACTTCTCATTTTCCCATCTCAGCCTCTAGTAGCAACCCTTCTACTCTCTGCTTCTATGAGTTCAATAGTTCACTTGTAAGATTTTTTTCACTTGTAAGATTTTCACTTGAAGATTCTACTTACAAGTGAGAGCATGCAGTATTCATCTTGTGTTTGGCTTATTTCACTTAGCATAATGTTCTCCAATTCCATTCATGTTGTCACAAAAAACAGAATTTCCTTTTTAAGGCTGACTAGTATTCCATTGTGTATACATACCAATTTTCTTCATTCATTCATCCATTTATGGACACTTACATTGATTCCATAACTTGACTATTACAAATAGTGCTTGCAGTGAACATGGGGGATAGACATTTCTTAAACATATTGATTTCAAATCTTTCATAAATATGCCCAGAGGTGGAACTGCTGGATTATATGGTAATTCCTTTTTCTTAGTTTTGTGAGGAACTTATACACAGTTCTCCATAGTGGTTGTACTAATTTATATTACACGAACAGTGTCCATGGGTTCCCTTTTCTCCACATTCCCATGAATAGTTTTCTTTTGTCTTTTTTGGTAATATCCATTTTAACAGGTGTGAGGTGATGTCTCATTGCAGTTTTAATTTGCATCTCACTAATAATTAGTGACGTTGCGTATTTTTTCATGTAGCTGTTAGCCATTCATATGTCTTCTTTTGAGGAACATCTATTCAGGTGCTTGCTTTGCCCATTTATTAATCAGATTATTTGCTTTATTTTTATAGAGTTGTTTGAGTTCCTTATATACTTTGGATATTAATCTCTTATTATATGTATGGCTTGCAAATATTTTCTTCCAATCTGTAGATTGTCTCTGCACTCTGTTTTCTTTGTGGTGCAAAAGCTTTTTATTTGGTTGAAATCCAGTTTTTGTTGCCAGTGCTTTTAGTGTTGAATGTAAAAAATAATAATAATAAAAATAAATCACAGTATAGGCCAATGTTATGTAGTTTTCCCCTATTTCTCTTCTAGTAGTTTTAAAGTTTCTGATTTTATGTTTAAGTCTTCAATTTATTTTGAGTTGAGTTTTGTCTATGGTGTAAGATCAGGGTCTAATTTTATTATTTTTCATATGGATACCCAGTTTTTCTAACACCATTTATAAGAGACTGTCTTTTTCCCATTGTATATTCTTGATATTCTTGTGAAAAATCAATTGATCATAAATGCATAGGATCATTTCTATATGCTCTATTCTGTTTCATTGCTGAATATGCCTGTTTTTATGCCAGCACCATGCTGTTTTAATTACTATCACCTGCGCAGTATAGTTTGGAATCAGGTAGTATGATGCCTCCTGATTTGTTGTTTTTGCTCATGATTGCCTTGACTATTCAAGATTTTTGGTTGTTTTATATGAATGTTAAAATTGTTTTTCCTGTATCTATGAAAAATAACATTGGAATTGCAATAAGATTGCATTGAATCTATAGATCACTTTGAGTAGTATAGAAATTTTGACAATATTAATTCTTCCACTTCATAAACATGAATTATCTTTCTGTTTGTGTCATCATCAATTTTTTCATTAATGTTATATAGTTTTTGATGTACAGGTCTTTTATCTCCTTAGTTAAATTTACTCCCAAGTATTTTATTTTTTGGTAACTGTTGTGAGATCGTTCTATTGATTTCTTTGTTAGAAATGTTGATATTGTAGAGAAATGCTATTGATTTTTGTGTCTTGGTTTCATATTCTGCAATTTTACTGAATTTTCTTATCAGTTGTTATGATTTTTGGTGGATTTTGGGGGGCCTTCTACATATAAGATCATGTTGTTACCAAGTAGTAAACATTTCACTTCTTTCTTCCCTATTTAAATGTCATTTTTTCCTTCCTCTTGCTTTTTTGCCTTAGAAAGGACTTTTAATACTATGTTGAAAAGAAGTGGCAAGTATGAGCATCCTTGTTCTATATTTTAGAAGAAAGGTTTCCAATTTTAAACCACTGCATATAACATTAGCTATGAGCGTATAATATATGGCCTTTATTATGTTGAAGTACATATCTTTTATGCCTAATTTGTTCAGTATTTTTTTTATCATGAGACAACATTGAATTTTGTTAAATACTTTTTCTGCATCTAATGAGATGATTATGTTATTTTTGTCATTGATTGTGTTAGTGTGATGTGTCACATTTACTGATTTGTCTATGGTCCACTTTCATTTCTGGTTTTATTTTGTCTTGCATCCACTTGATCATGGTAAATGATCTTTTTGATGTATTGTTGTTGAATTCAGTTTTCTGGCATTTTGTTGAGGATGTTTACATCTATGTTCATCAAGAATATTGCTCTGTAGCTTTCCTTTTTTGTGGTGGCTTTATCTGACTTTCATATCTGGTATTCATTTTTAAAAAATATTTTGTAAGATTCAGCAGTGAAAACGTCAGAGCCTGGGATTTTCTTTGATAGACAACCTTTTATTACTAATCCAATGTCCTTGCTTGTTATTGTTCTGTTCAGATTTTTTATTTCTTTGTGATTCAATCTTGGTAAGTTGTATATGCCTAAATATTTATTCATTAATTTTTATGTTATCTAATTGTTATCTAACTTTTTGGTGAATGTTATCAATTTTTTGATATATGGTCTTTAATTTTTGGCATATAATTTTTCATTACAGTTTTGTGATTCTTTGTATTTCTGTGGTATCAGTTGTAATGTCTCCACTTTCATTTCTGGTTTTATTTATTTGAGTCTTTTCTCTTTTTTTGTTAGTATAAGTAAAGGCTGATTGATTTTATCTTTTCAAAAAATAACTATAAGTTTAGTTGATCTTTGGTATTATTTTCTAGTCTTCATTTATTTCTGCTCTCATTTTTATTATTTATTTTCTTCTGCATTAGGCTTAGCTTATTTGTCTATTTCCTTGAGGCATACCATTAAGCTATTTGTAATCCTTTTTCTTTTTTTGATGTAGGTATTTATTGCCATAATTTTTTTCTTTCAGAACTGCTTTTGCTATATCCCATAAGCTTTGATAAGTTATGATTGTGTTTATTTCAAGATAATTTTAAATTTCTCTTGTAATTTCTTCATTGACCCATTAGTTGTTCAGGAGCATGCTGAATTTCCATGTATTTTGTGAATTTTCTGAAATCCTTTCTGTTACTGATTTCTAGTTCTATGCCATTGTGATCAGAAAAGATACTTTCTGTACTTTCAGTCTTAAATTTTCTGAGGCTATTTCATGGTCTAACATATGATCTACCCTGGAGAATGTTTTATGTGCACTTGAGAAGAATGTGTATTGTGTTGTTATTATTTGGAATGTTCTGTATGTGCATGTTAGGGCCATTTGGTCTAAAGTGTTCTTTAAATCCAGTGTTTCCTTATTAATTTTCTGTCTACATAATCCATCTAATGTTAAAAATGATGTATTGAAGTCCTCTAGTATTAGTGTTTTGCAATCTGTCTCTCCCTTTATATCTTTTAATATTTGTTTTATATATTTAGGTACTCTGCTTTTGAATTCATATAGATTTACAATTGTTATATCCTCTTAATGAATCAACTCCTTTATCATTATATAATATCCTTCTCTCTTTTCATAGTTTTCAACTTAAAGTCTATTTTGTATGATGTAAATACTGCTACCCTGCTCTTCTTTGGTTTCCAATTGTGTGGAATATCTTTTTCCATTCTTTCACTTTCAGGCTATGTGTGTCCTTAAAAGAAAAGTGAGTCTCTTGTAGGCAGCATATTATTGGGTCTTGTTTTTTTATCCATTCATTCACTCCATGCCTTTTGATTGAGAAATTTAATTCATTTACATTCAAAGTAATTACCAAAAGATAAGAAATTACTACTGTCATTTTGTTAATGGTTTTATGGTTATTTTAAAGACACTTTGTTTCTGTCTTTCTCTTGATCTGTCTTCCTTTCTGGTTGATAGTTTTCTGTACTGGTAGGTTTAAATAATTTTTATTTTGAGCATCTGTGGTTACCATAATGCCTAAATAGAACAGACATCTTATGATTACAAGAGTCTATTGCAAGCTCATAATACCTTCTCCTCCATTTTATGTTTTTGGTGTCTAAATTTAAATCATTTTGTAATGTGTATCACCTGACAATGTATTTTAGCTAGAGTTGTTATTAATAACAGGTATATTGAACTTTTACCAAAATCTGCATGCTATTCTCTGTGGACTCTACCTCCTTGCTTTATTTCTTTTTGACATCAGATGACATCTATGTATAGTTTTTTCCTATGTTTCTCATTCCCTATGTGGTAAGAATGGGGGTTGGCCTTCCTAGAAACTGCCTCAGAAAGCTAGGGAACCTGGATGTCCATCCACCTGGTTCTCTTTTCTCACTATAGAAACTGTGGGCCCTGAGGAATCTTCTCTGTGTGGCACAATGCTGACTTAGAGGAGAAGGAGGGGCAATACAACCAAAGCCAGACTGTTTCTCTCACCTTTTTAATTTTATTCACTTTTATGGAACACATAGGTGACTCAGGCTTATTCTCACATGTTAAGGTGTTTTTTGTGTGTAAATAGTGGCTAGTTGAACTTTCTTCCAGGGTAGGAGTGAATTCTAGGACCTCCTATTTTACCATCTTGCATTAGCATTTTAAATATTTTTTTTAAAATATCAACCAAAGTAATTTATTGTAATCAGCTTTGTTTTTATTCTCAGGAAAATGGATTTCTGACCTCAGCTATAGTTATTTGTTACATGACTACAATAATTTGCTTTCTTAAAAATCATTATAAAATAAAATCTGACAGTTTTTCATTTTATATATTTTATGTGTTTTACCATTGGTAAACATTAATGATATTAAAAAGTTTAAGAGAGTTTTAAACATATTAAGTTTGTTACTCTTGGAAATCCATTTAAACATATAGCACTCTTTGCTGGTTCTCTTTGCCAATGTGCCCCTAAGAGTCAAATTCAATTATTTCTAAGTTAATGAATCCCTTTACTACCCAAAGTGTAGCTTTTTAACCAGCAGCATCAACACTTTCTGGGAACTTTTGAAAATGTAAATATCCAACCCTACCCAAGATGTATTGAATAAGAATCAACAGTTTATATTTTCCATAGGATTCCATATACACATTAAGATTTGAGAAGCACTGGGCCAGGAGTGATGACAATAGGCACTTTCAATTTTCTTCTGCTTTGTTGTTTTTGATTTGATGAACCCTATTTAAACCTGTTCTTATGGGTCAAAACAACTGTTATAATGCTCTTCTGCCAAACCTGAAAGAAATTTGTTTTCTTTGACAAGGAGGTAAATGTAGCTGCATGATTTCAAAGTAAACAAATCAAGATAAAGTTAAATTGTCCTGAAAAATTCAAAGGTGGGGAAAAAAAGTCACAAACAGATAATTGCTTAAGTATTACCTGTCAGAACTAGATATGTTGTTCAAGTAATAAGATTTCTTCTTTTTATATCTACCAGATCATATTTAACAAAAACAGATTCTTTGCATAAGCAATGACTGCATCATAGCATATGGATGACATTTTATACTACCAAAACTTCTTTTGGATGAAAATGGGTTCTTTCAAAACTATACTTTAAAAAATATGAATATTTGAAGTAGAACAATTCAGAATAATAACATGATACCTCTTGACTACTTATACTAAACACATCTGGTGGAAAGTGACCCTAGTTTAAAAAAGCAGATGGAAAATTTTCTTCTGGAAATTAATGTTAATATAGTAATCTCTCTGATCCTTGCAAGAATTTCACTATGTGCACAGCTGTAAACAGAATAATGTGGGAAAAAAAGATATGCTTTTCTCTTTCTATGAGCCCAGCAGAAATAATCACTTTATTGATTTTTTAAATCTATGAGTAGGTAAGTAGATGTCTTTAAAATAAAATCTTCCACTGATTTTTATATAGTTTTCTGAGAGAAATTCTTGTCGGCACTCCAAAAAGCTGGCTTTTCTATAGTTTTGGAAGAATAAGGCAGCCACAAATCACTTGACATTCTTCTTTTCATTTCTTTAACATGAGAGAATCAAATGTCCTTGTTTTTGCAACTAGAGTGGCCTTTCAATTGATAGATAGAATGCAGGGGAAATGACATTGTCTAACTCCTAAGGCTAGATCTGAAGAAACTGTGTAGTTCCTGTCTTGACTGCTTAAACCCCATGATATCAGAATGCTTCCCAATGGGATACCCCTCTCAGGACCCAGCAGCCGTGCTGTGAGAAGCCCAGGCCATATGGAAGACATTATGTTCAACTGCTCTGGTTGACAGCCCCAGCTGAGTGAGCCATTTTGGAAGTTGAGCATTCAGATAACTGGGGCCTCAGCCAATATCCAACTGCAATGTTTTGAGAGACAACAAGTGAGAATCCCTAGCTGAGCTTTTTTTAAATTCCTGACTGCAACATTATAAGCAAAATAAGATGGCTGTTTTAAAACGCTAAATTTTGAGGTAATTTCTTTTTTAGCAATAGATAAAACGCCAACAAATGCCCACAGTCTCTGTACACAGAGACCATTTTTCCTTCTTGTTGCACTTTATTTTTCACAGTGTCTATTCAGCACAAATATTAGCAATAACTTTGATAATAAATATATTAATAATCTCCAATTGCTAAAATGCCATTTACCTAATTTCATTTTTTTTTCAAAACTTACTAACTATATTGACTTGAAAGACAGCAAAAATGATTTGAGAGAGCATTCTTGTTACTGGTAAGATAGAATTTGTAGAGTGAAGGCAACAGCTTTGGGTACCTGAACCCATGAAAAGGCTAGGTACAGCTGACCGAAGAGGATTATCTACCAAGCAAGCAGTAACTGATGAATGGGAGAATAAAATCATCATTGGCTACTTTTATAGAAGTCCTTTCTGAATATGACATTGTGCCACAGGTTCCCTCAAAGAAAAATGTTTTCATAAAAATTATAATAAAAACTCATTTTTCATGAAAGCAGGCCAACTATTTTCAGCTATTATCTTGGGCTGATCTCTAACACAAGGATAAAGGGATTTCTAATCTGAATTAAAGTTTGATGCTTAAGTGGCAGACTAGTTTCAGGTTACAGCTAGGAATTCTTGGCTTAAATCGTAACTGAATCAAAAGTCAGAAGAAAAGACTTCAAACATTTTGTGCCATTTTTTGCTAGAGTCCAAATCTATCCTTCCTACCCTGCAAGCTGGCTTCATCTATCTACTTCACTATCTAACCTCTAACCATAAGATATATTAGAGGCTTATAATCTAAAATTGTTTGTCTTTTTGGTCCTCACCTAAATTATATTTATGCACATTTTAATTTTATTTTTTTAACCTTAATCTATTGGTTTCATTTTATTTTAACATAAGTACTTATTTATTGGAGGAAACAAATTAAAACTACCAAAAGATGTTCATATATGTAATCAAAGATACAATGGGAAGAAACAAAAATGAAAAAAAAGTACAGTCTTTTTAATGAATGTAACTTGTCTGTTTTAGGGAACCAGGATTTGTAAAACATTTTTATTTCCATAGGTTTTTGGGGAACAGGTGGTAGGTTAGATGAGTAAGTTCTTCTGTGGTGATTTCTGAGCACTTGGTGTGTCCATCACCTGAGCAGTACACACTGAACCCAATTTGCAATCATTTATCCCTCACCCCACTCCTGCCTTTTCTCCTGAGCCCTCAAAGTCCATTGTATCATTCTTAGGTTTAGGCACATTTTTAAGTAGGGCTTAAGAATTCTGGGTTTATACTGCATGGGGGCAACTAATGAGTGCTCACATGATTTCTGCTGACTTGTAAAGTGTTAATTTTCTCCCAAGAGATGGCCCTATTGCCCATGAAATTCCTGCTGCTGCTTTCCCCAGGAGTGACTCTGAGAATAATTGGACTTTATCCTGCAGGAGAAGGGCTAAAGGCAAAGGTATTGCCCAGTTGAGAATTGTGGTTGGAAGAAGGCAAATGGACTCCCAGAAGCATAACTCATAGCAATGTGCTATAGTTACTACTTACTGAGAAATTGCAGCACTTTTGAAGAAAAGAGAAAAAGGATTAGCTCATTTAAGACAGCATCTTCATATCCATGAGACAGAACTAGAGAGGCAAAGAGTGAACCTAAAATATAGATGGCAGGTATATTCAACATGTAAAAACACTTTTCATTTAAAGTTACCTTAGTCAGGTTCAGATGCTAATTCACTAAATATGACTACCACTAAAACAACAATGAAAATAAATGTAAGAAGTAATATAATAGAATGATAAAACAACCCACTTATCTAAATATGTTTTAATTCCCTGATATTCATAAAATAGATAATAATCATTAAACCCCGAATTTTATGGTGTCTCTGTGTCTCCAATTGAGGCTTCTTTGAAGTAGTGATTTCATATTAAATACTACAAATGGACAAAGTAATTGATAACTTATACTCTACAGAATGAGAATATTTGCCCCATCTTAGATTATTCACAGACCCACTTGTGGTTATAGAATTAAATTATATTTCATCTTGTCAACTGTTCTAGCTAGTCCTTTTAAATACTCTCTCTCTTTTTTTTTTTTTTAACCTTAAGAGCAATCATTGTAATTTATTCAGTACATGCCTGGCTATGAATGGTACTACAAAGCTATAGGAATAAAAATAATATGATACTGGTATAAGAGTAAATACATAAACCAGTGAAGCAGAATAGAGAACCCAGAAATAAAGCCAAATATCTACAACTAACAGATCTTTGACAAAGCAGACAAAGATAAGCACTGGGGAAAGGATATCCTATTCAATAAATGGTGCTGAGAAAATTGGTAGCCACATGCAGAAAAGTGAAACTGAGTCCCTACCCCTCAAGATATACAGAAACATACACGGATGGATGGAAGACTTAAATATAAAACCTGAAACCATAGAAATTCCAGAAGAAAACCTAGGAGAAACGTTTCTGAACAATGGCCTAGGCAAAGAATTTATGACTAAGACTTCAAAAGTAAATACAACAAAAATAAGAATAAATATATAGGGCTTAATAGAATATCATCTTTTGTGCTTTTGTTTTTCAGTGCTTACACATCAAACTTCTCCATTCCTCAATGCTTCCATGACTATATCCTCCCTTTAGCATATTCAAAGAATGAACATCCTTACCAGAGGAGGACTTAACTTCAGTGATCACATCATTCACATTGGTTCACATGGCCACCTCTCATGCTAGTGAAGTTGTTAACTGGTATCTTGATTCAAGGGAAGTGTGCTGTGGAAGATGATTTGAAAATCTCCTCTCTCCTGCCATTAAAGATGGTGGCATCATGCCCAGGATTGAAGTTGGCTACATACTCAACGACAAAGACTGAGGAGAAAGGTGGTATGGGCAATAATGTTCCCTGATCTTTCCAGAGTTAAGGGTTGATGTAAGAGAAGCCTAAGGATTTAAGACGATGGGACAGAAGTATTATAATTCAGTTCATCTGTGTCTCTGGTGGGTGGAGCTTCCCAAAATGTACCTTGCAAATGATTTAGACTTTATATAAAATTTCTTCTTTGGGAACAAGATAAAGTAGGACACAGGGCAAGGTTTCAGACGAGATTAGACTGCACTGTCAGACAGATCTAGGGTTAGGTCCTGCCCTTGCCATTCACTAGCTTTGACTTTGGGCAAATAACTTGTATTTTTGGCCCTCTGTTTGCTTATATATTAGAATGTTCATCCAACAACCGTGCCTCACTCTTAATTTTGTGTGGCCATATCCAAAGTGTGTTCTTGAGGTGTGGCAGAGCTTCTCCTTTGACCCAAGGATCAGACAGACTTGGTCCAAATAGATGGTAGTAATTGCATGTCTCCTGTTGAAGATTGTTTTGAAGATGGACATGGTACCTATTTCTGACCAATAAGACATAAAGGGGATCAACTTGGAAGAATTAAGAGGAAATTTTCCTTGTTCCTGAAGAAATCCATTGGCATAAATAGCCTTTCCTACCTGTACTCATCACTATTGGAGGATGTGATTTTTCGAACTGTGGCAGCCATCTTGCGATCAGGAAGGGTTAAGCTAGAATAATCAAAGTCTGCATGCCAAGGGAAGGACAGTAGAAGGAAGTGATGTCAATACGTTGACCCCTGGGAACACAATGAGTTGCTGTATTAACAAAGCTTGAGACTTTCTTATGGGAAATATTTAATTCTTCTTACTGGATAAATCTGTTGGATGACGTTTCCTGTGGGACTTGACAACAAAGGCCTCTTAATAGATAGACCAATTCTATAAAATTAGAATTAAAATATCTATATCAGAATTTTTTGAAAAAAGAACATGAGACATATGTGTAAATAAAGATTTCATGTAGTGCTTTTCATATCGTATATGCCCAATAAATATCATCAATGTTATAATTAACAGCATTATGATTATTACTTCCTAATGTTCCAAAGTAAGAAATTTCAAACTATGAAGGGTTAAGTGATTTGCCCAAGGTCACACAGTGAGCAAGTAATAAAGCAAGGAGGAACTTAAACTTCTGAACTTCCACAAGACAAGATGCTTTTCATATAATGATGCTTTTCATTCTATGTCACAGATGTGCGTTTGTGTGGTTGCTGCCACCTTCACAAACTCTAAATTTTTTACAGAGTTTATTTTCTATTTTCTAAGCCTTCATGAGCTCTACATTTTCTGGTTTAATTTTTTATTTTCTAAAAGGAAAAAATATAAAAGAACAAACACTATATAGGAGTACAAAGGACATAGGTAATTGTTCCTTCTTTGTAATAAATTATTTAGTTTTCAGATTCTTGCATTTATCTTCATATTTTCTACCAAAGAAGCCATAAAACAAAACAAAACCCCAAAAAAACTTCATTTTAAGCTCTGGAAAATTGAAAGCAAAGAAAAGTAGATCTCATTTATTATTTTTTATATAGTAAATACTTCATCTCGTCTCCCTGGTTGTCAGCTCATTTCTTTTTTCACTTCATTATATTTTCTTACAATGAGAGGAGAACCAGAAATATGGAGCTATATCCCAAGAGTGGATATAGCTTGGTAAATGGGGAGGGGTAAGTCAAAGAATATTAGGGAAGAAATGACCCCATGTTATCACCCCATTTGCTTCCATTTCTTAACTTCTTCACAAATTGAAGCAGCAGATAATATTTATTGCTCCCGGTGATGTCATAGTTTTCTGGAAACATTTATTTCACAAGAGTTTTGTTTATAATGAATCGAACAGCTTTGATTTGTATGTTTTGTCCTGACCTTCTGGTTTCAGGACAAGGCTGGGTTTTAAGTTTCACAGTATTTCCTAGTGGATTTGCACTCAGCAAAGAATTGACGCTTTCTTTGTCAACTTTGAAGCTTTATGTGTCATTGTGCAGTGAAAATAATGAAATATAGCATTACTCTTTTGTGGCATTATCTTCCAAAGAAGTAATGTTTTCCCACTAAAGTTGAAAAAATAACTTTAGAGATTTATGGCATTGGTAATGCCTGAGAATTAGATGAGCTGGAAAAATATTATTTCTCTTAGGTTATCAAGAGCTTATATAGTTACTCAAATAATTTAATGTGTGCTCATTCCAGTTCCCTGCACTTTCAGATTCAGGTTGATGGAACCAACACATAAATTGATTTACCAGTGCCCCATGCCAAGAAAACCATGGGAAGAATAAAAATCTCCAACAGAGCAGATCACATCCATTAATATTTGCAGTGGTTTCAGTGATTTATTCTTCCACATCCACTCCATTCCAGATGTCGAAAGTAATAACAGTAATGACACTTCTCTAACTAGTAATTGGTCTAGAAATGGATATAGGTATATCCTTAGATCTATAATAATATATAATATGAACCTATATATATGGATATGAATCTATCTGGATATGAGTTATATATATGAATATGAATATAGATATAAAGATATATATGGGTTCTATATGTGTGTATGAATATAGATATATTTCTACATTTATATTTATAGTCACATCCATATATCTTAAAATTGATTTGGATAGAGACATATCTATATTCATGTCCATATATATCTTTGTATTGGTATTAATGCCTAGACCAATTATCTATCTATCTATCTATATCCATGCCTAGACCATTCATCCATACACATACACACAGACAGACACACACACACACACACACACACACACACACACACACACACACACACATATATATATTTCTAGCAAGTGAGGCAAGAGGGAAAGTCAGTTGGTGATGGACAAGAGAAGATTCCGGGATGAATGAGACCTAAAGAGAGTATTTTAGGCTGGGTTCCCTAAAGAAAAACCTGAGACCTGGATTCTTGTGCAAGATATTTGCTGAGGGTGTATTCCCTGGAGAAGAGTGAGGGAAGCAGAAGAGAGTGCAGGAAGAAGGCTAAGCAAGAATGTGTTCTCAGGCGGAGAATGGCTTCAGCCTGGTCCTACAGGAAGCCCTGGGACAAAGACTTCACCGTCGAGTTGGTCCCATCTTGAGGCAAAGGACTGATCTTTTGTAACCCCATGTTGATCAGTCACTAGTCATTGATTGTCTCCCTCTTTCCCATACCCTAATAAGGAAGGGCATTGCCTCTCAGGCAGGGTGGCTGCTGTTTTGCCAAATGCAATTCTTGCAACAGATTGGGGACAAGTGTGCTGGCCCAGTAAAGGAAATCTGGGCAAGGCACCAACAGCATCTCTTACTGATGTTACGTCTGAAGCTAGTAGGTGTCTGAACATGATGGCCACACATGGAAGAGGGCAGGTCAAATTAATCAGAGAGAAATAGAGCCAGAACCCTGATAAACAGCATACTCTAGACTGCTTCTTATATGAGATAAATTGCAGCAGTTACCCAGACCCAAGAATTCTGTTTATTGCCACCAAAATACTCTGACATATTATAAAGAGATGATACTTCTCGTATCATTATTGTAATAGGCATGCTGAAAAATAGAACATTCAAACAGCACAGACAGATTGTAAAATCAAAATATGTCTTCTCCCTGACCCCCACACCTAGATATCTCCTCATATAGCTTAACTATTTTAATCCTTCTGATAATTTCCTTCATAATACTAAATGATATTCTTATATTTGTATTTTTTTCAACTCTAAATAATATATATTAACTTTTTGCCCTAAAACATGGGAAATCTAGCTCATTTATGTTACCCCTGCTTCCCTGCTTTTCTGCTAATGTTTGCCAGTTATATATATTGGTTAATGTTTTTATTTTGTCATGCTAGGGTTTCAGAAATGCATTCACATCTTTCTTACAGATTCATCACTTTTGCATGATTTCTGATTCCCCAGATATAAGCTGAGAGAACATGCGCCTCTGCACCTCCTTCCTGACCTTTCTCTTTGCTGCTAGCTCAGAATTCTTCTCAGCTCTACCCTCTTTATGTTGTTAAGGTTTATCACAGTTATATTTGTCAATGCTTTATTTCACCATTAGCCTTAGAACAGACGTTATTTAAGTTCACTATTCCAGGTCATCCTAGGGCGTAGGCTGTCAAACCCAGTGTATCATAACCATGGGGGCTCCCACCTGTAATCCCAGCACTTTGGGAAGTTGAGGCAGGTGGATTGCTTGAGCTCAGGAGTTTGAGACCAGCCTGGGCAACATGGTGAAACCTTGTCTCTACCAAACATACAAAAATTAGGTGGATGTGATGGGGTGCACCTGTGATCCCAGCAACTCTGGTGGCAGAGGTAGGAGGATAACTGGAGCCCAGGAAGTCAAGGTTGTAGAGAGCTGTGATCATGTCCCCTCAGCCTGGGTGACAGAGTGAGACCCTGAATCAAAACAATAAATGAATAAATACAAATAATAAACAAATGCAACATAATTTAAAAGTTACAAGAAAAAGGAGAAAAGGAAACAAATAGAAAAATACCCCAAACAGTTACAGAAGCAAGAATCTTCCATGGCCATACCAACCTTTTTCTCCTTTCCTCAACACAACCAGCACTTCCTTTCCTGGGTACAAGTCCAGTAGATAAAGTTTGCCCATGCATGTCAATATTGCTATTCCTTGGGGTGGAATGAACAGATGAAAGGCACAAAGGAGCATATGTTTTACCCAGAGAGATAAACATCTCCTTGTTTTGGTAATTTCAAGAAGTCCCAGTACTTTTAATTTTAAATCTGTTAGCAATTTTAATCACAAAATTAAAAATGTGTTTGTTGTAAAATTACTCATTTACCAGCATTTCATTTATTGTTTGTGACCTCTCTTATACTATTGGCAACTCAAGGGCTGAAACATTATACCCTTTGAACAGTCTTCCATAATAACATGGTAGATACACATATAATGATTAGAAATGTACAGTGTAGTAGAAAGTGTATTAACAAATCTGAGGATGAATAGCTCCCAGTTCTGCCACTGAAGTGCCTATTCATTAATTTATTCATTAAATAAATTTTGCATTTATCCTCTGTGACAGGGAATTTGCTGGGTACTGAAGACTAGCTTATGTCCCCCAAATATACAGATTAAGTTTCATGTGACAAGTATAAGTACATTGGAGAAACCAATGTGTATTTTATTTTTTGGAAGATGCAAGTAGTTTGGCTTACTGAAGCATAAAACATGAGGCAGTGGCTAAAGGGAGATGAGCTTAGAGAGACAGGGAGGGGTCAGATCATGGAAGGCCCAGAGTGCCAGACCAAAGAGCCTGAGAGGCATGCTGTAGTTCTATGGGAGTCATTAAAGGTTTTTAACAGGTCAGACATAGCTATTAAATAGAGTCCTGTATTGCAGATAGGCGAATGGCCTTAAGGGGAGGTGACCAGCGTCAGGCAGACTGGAAACATTTCATTGTCCAGGTTTTAAGTGAGGAGAAACAGATCTAGCATGTAGCAGGAGGAGTAAAGAGCAGGAGAGAGATTTGAGGAACTGCTAGAAGTAAAATCAGCAGAATATGAGATGGATTAACATAGGGGTAAGTGAAGAACAGGAAAGTAAAAGAGTGAAAAAGTAACATCCCAAGGTTTCTAGCATGGTGACTGCTGTGAGCACTGTACAGTAAGATGTGGAGGTCATAAGCAGAAGAAGACAAGAGGAATAGAGTCAGGGAAGAAAAAGTGGTGACAAAGGTAAGAGTGAAAGAGACAGTAAGCGAAGCAAAGATGGTACGCTGCTGGTACTTTTGGGTACTTTCCTATGTGTTTCCTTTTCTGATGATGGAGAAAGGGAAACAACCAAGAAATGGATGGGGTCCTGAGAAGCGGAACACGGCAAGGAAACAAGTTCTCCCCTCAGATCCTCTGGAAGGAGTCACCCACCTTGCCTTTAGCCCAGTGAGACTGATATTGGACCTGTGACCTCTAGGACTGTGCAATAATAAATCTGTGTTGATGTAAGCCACAGAGTTTGTGGTAATTTGTTACAGCAGCAATACAAACTGAAACTTCCAAAAGTATGTATTGAATACCTACTATGTGCCAATGTGTATCTTTTAGAAACCGTCACACTCGTGGAAGAGAAAGAAACAGGAAGAAGTTATTGTAAATATACTGTGAGAGGGGCTGAAATAAACAGAAGTTTGTACAGAAAACTATGGGGTCAGAAAAGGCAAAACCAGTCAATTCTCCCAAGGATAAGTGGCAGGCAGGGCTTCACTGTGGTGATGAATCTCAGCTGAGTCCCAAAGGATGAATGTAAAAATTACTAGATGATTTCTGAAACTGCTTTAAAAAGCAGCACTCAGATCAGTGAACTCTTTTAGGTGGAGTAATTAACTTGCCAGACATCTTGGGAAACAGGCAGCTATACAGGGTTGAAGTAATTGAGGTCCTTAATTATTCTTCTGAGTACTTCTTAGCATGAATCCCATTTCTCTCCTCCAGATGATCCCTCTGGGTGATGACATTTGATATAGCTTTCATTCTGAAAAACCCAAATAATTAGAATTCCATTTTTAATTATTCATTTTTCATTATTTATTAACGCATTAGTTTTCTGCCAAAAACTGAGTGGCTCAAAACAACAGAACGTACAGTCTTAGAGTGTTGGAGGCCAGAAGTCCATGATTAAGGTGTTGTCAGGGGCATGCTCTCTCTGACAACACTAGAGGAAAATCCTTCCTTGCCCCTTCTAGCTTCTGCTGCTTGCTGGCAATGCTTGGTGTTCCTTGGCTTGTAGATGTGTGACTGTAGTCACATGGCTGTCTTCTGCCTGTGTGTCTTCACCTCATCTCCCTCTGTGCATGTCTATCTCTGTGTGCAAATGTCCACTTTTCATAATGACACCAGTCATTGTGGATTAGGGTCCATCCTAATGACCTAATTGTAACTCAGTTACATCTATAAATATTCTGTTTCCAAATAAGGTTAAATTCTATTTCCAGAGAAGGTCCAAATCCAATAAGGATTAGGATCATAATGTATCTTTTTTGGAAGACACAATTCAACACATAAGAATCAATGACATCAGTTTATTTACACTTATGAATGGATTAGAAGGAGCAAGAACATTAAAAACTTCTTTGTTCTTTCCTAGGCAAAAGAGAAAATATAGAGTAGAAATTTGGCAGTAAACCAGTTAAGATTAAGAACAAGAAGACAGTAAACAGGATAAAATTAAAAATAAGAAGATAATGAAAGACTAAGCAAGTAGTAACAAAACTACTCTGTTTTAAAACACATAATAAATTTTCTATTTAAACGTTTTAAAGATTCTTCAAGCTCTTTTAGAAAATAGTTAATGATACCACCTGAGAGGTTTATAAATATAAGTTATTTCAGAAAGCAATTTGAATCTGGAATATGTAAATGATGTAGAATTGTTTTTACATAAGGAACCTAAAAGATTGATCGTGAGGTGCAGAAATTGTAGCAAAAAAGAGGAAGAGAAGACAGTAACATCAAGATATTCAGTTGCCTTTCTTCTCTTAGGTTCTACTACTTGGAAGGAGGGTTCAATAATTCAGAAAAGCAGGAAGTAAAAACTTTTGGAAAATGTATTCTTTCATCAGGAAGTTATGAAAAAGGCCACCAGTATGACACCCTATAGTAAATTATTCATCATCACAGCTGCTAGGAGCTCCAAGGGAACAGCTGAGCTGAGCTGCTCAAGTATTATACCACCCTGATCACCCTGAAGCACCAGGTCACAGCCAAGAAGGGAAAGATGATAACTCTATGTACATAAAATAGGATGAGTTACAGACATATGCTGATTGACTATGTTTCAGGAATTAAGAATTAATAAGAAAGACACTTAGCTTTTAATTTTCTTCCTCTAATCTGCTTTCTAGGGCTATACATTTTCACTATTCAACATGTATGCCTTTGTTTTATTTTAAAATAATAAATGGAATTATAGAAATATGGAGTCAACATGAAAAAACATGTCAGACTATTTAAAAGATGATATCATCACCAAAATACTTTATTTTCTTCAATTTTTAGTGACCCTAATTGTCAGTCAAGTAGCAGATGGGCTCTTGAATACTTATTAGTTTCCTGTGGCTCCTGACTTTCCTTGACTTGTGGCAACATCACTGCAATCTCTGCTTCCATCTTCACATCAAGATGGGTAAAGTTTCCTTTACTCAATCTCCCTCTGCCCTCCTCTTAAAAGGATACAAGAGATTGCATTTAGTTCCCATCTGATAATCTGGTATGATTTCCTCATCTCAAAATCCTTAGCTTAATCACATCTACAAAGACCCTGTTTCCAAATAAGGTGTTATGTACGGGTTCCAAGAAAAAGGACCTGATGTCTTTAGGAAACATAATTCAGCCTGGTATAAATATAGAGTTTAAAAAACTAAAACTTTGACATAATGATAATAAATATGCAGTACTGAGCAGTGGCTAACAAGGTCAGCTCTAAAGTCATCCAACCTGGGTTCGAGTCCCTGCTGTGCCATGTATTACTTGTGTGACTTCAAGCAGGTGAGTCAACATTTCTGTACCTCACTGTCCTAATCTGTAAAATGGAGCCAATATTCTCACCTCTATTAAAGGCATGTGAGGAGGAATAAATGACACAACGCACTTAAAGCATTTAGCAGGTGATTTGCATATGGCAAGCTTTCAGTATTACCTATTGATAAAACCAGTAAGAATAGCAGCGGAAGGCAGAACTCTGTAAAATTTCTAATATGATTCTCAATATTCTCTTTTAGATTCAAAATGATTTCCTCTTGGATAACAGAAAATGTCAGAGACCAGTTGAGTACTTTTATTTGATGGAAAAGACATCAAAATAACATTTTTAAAATAAGAGAAGTAATACATTAGGAGCAAGAGGGACCGCAGGCAAAATACTAACTAGAAACAAATGGGGATTTCGGTCTAAATAGTTTCCCTTGCAGCAATACAAATACAGAATTGATTTCCAAGAAAAACACAAAAGCAAATAGCAGAAATGCTTTTAAATTGGTAGACATTAACTGCTTAAAGGATGACTAAAGGAGAAGCCCTAATTTCAGATTAAAACAGACTATAAGTGGGCAGATTGTTAGTCTAAGCAGCCCTTTTTTAGTGTCCAGAGGTAGGTTTTAAAAAATTAGAAAATAATACTACCCTAGAAGCAAAGGATCCTATCAAATTCTGTCACTTCTTAAAAGCAACAATTTGTGAGTCCACTTGGAATGTAGGACATTCCCACCAGCGGGCAGTATGTGGTCTTTTCATTTAGGTGAAAATGGTTCCCCATCTATTCCTTTATTTTAAATTTGGAGCGGAAGAAAATTTGAGAGAAAGACATCTGGGGGTTCAAATCTACTTCACATCAACCATAAAACTGATTTTGGAGAACTAGTCTCTAGGTGATGAGTAGGTGAATATAAAGGAAGTCAGTTTTAGAAAAAGAATTCTCTGGAACCACAAAATAGATACTCAGAATAATTGAATCAGCTAAATATCTCTCCTTGTCAATTTTATATACAAAGCCTTGCATTCAAAATGAAGTTCAGTTTTTGCCTCCCTGAAATTATATATGAATAACAATTTTTTATTGGAGAACAGCATCTACATGTGAAGCTTTATTTACTCTTTGCTGATACAGGAAGGAGTATTATTATCCCTTTCCAGAATTACCTTTAGCACTTTCTATCAATTTCCTTGTCATTTTGAGTCCACCAAAATCATTTCTCTGATGCCAAATTCTAATGGGATTCTTCTTTATTACTTTCCTATAATAGGATTTTTGAAAAGCCTCCTGTACTAACCATCAGCACACCTTTTTATTATAATCAACATTATTATTCATCCTAACAGGGGAGGTCAGATTGTGAAACAGCCTTGTAAAAACTTCCCATGTAGGCAAAGTCTGATTCAGTAGGTTTGGCATAAGGCTTAGGAATCTGGGTTTCTTAAAATCTCTCCAGCAGTTTCATTTACACAGTGTTTCCTGGTAGTTTAAGTACATTAACGTACAAGTTAGTAGGAGAATTGCCTCTCTCGAAAAGTGATATGTATGAGTCCTTAAGGAGACACTCTAATTCTGCCTCTTGTAACCTCTAGAGCCCTGGTGTGGCAATATTTACACCTATGTGCCTGTGTGAGTGTGTATGCACATGTGTGTTTTAGAGTGCATGAAATAACACCTCTTTACTTCCAAACATTTGGAAAAATCTTGATTTAGACTACAAGTGAAAATAAGAAAGTGAAAAGTCTCTTAAAAAACAAAAATGTTTAAATTATTTGAGAATTGATTATAATTTCAATAATAAAGATTATTATAACAACAGTGATTGTCTAGAATATCATAGCTATCAATATTCTTAACCTTTTTTTATTCCTTCTATGAGATTTTATGAATTGCATGTATCTTTGAGGCTGTTTTAAATTGTTTTGAGCAAAATTGCCAATAGCCACCACCAACAATAACAATAATCACAATAACTGACACCCATTAAGTTTCAGATACTATAGCAAGCATTTTACATATAGTTTACATAAATTTTCAGCTACCTTATCAGAGCAAAATTATTACTATTTCTGTTTCATTGAGGAGGAGACTGAGGTGTTAAGTAACAAAGAAGTTAAATCACACAACTGAAAACTCATTAGGTTAGGATGACTGCACAAAATCTAATTTTAAAGCTTAGTACCTCCATTAAATAAAGAAAGCTATTAATATTCAAAGAAGTGGCATTTTAGAACACAGGCTTATTTGAAACTTTGCAAATTTTTCACTCAGGGCATGATGCCCTGAGACCAGATTGTTGTTTCTTCATTCATTGATTTTTTTATACTGTGTCTACTTCCCAAAGGAATTCAAGTTGGCTTACAAAAGAAGACATGTATGCTAGAGATAAACCATCTAAGAACCAGAAGTTTGATCAGCAGCAGGGAGTATGAATAACTGCTAGTGGAAGACCTAGCTGAAATGAAGCTTCTGTAATCCAAAACAAAGTTATGACAACTCAGGCAGGAAAGAAAACAGCATGAGTGTGGAGAGTAGCATTTGTGTTTGGAGTGTAGTAGAAAGAGCTCTTGAGATACTAATTTTAGAGAGTTTGCTTTCTTGCTGCTCTTTCCAATCTTTTCTTTCTTTATCAGTTGGGGCACCCCTGTGGCCTCCAGGAGAACTAGGCTTGTTGTGGCAGAAATGTAAGGAGAGAAAAACAATTATTTTCAGTAGTCATTTGGTCATTTTAAATCCCACACTAGGCTTTTAAGAATCAAAAGGAAAGTCTTGCTGGAGAATTTTTGACATGGAAATTATAAGAGAGACAAGGACATTGGACCCCATTTCTGTGAGACCCCATAAGGCTCCTTGTCTAGGGGATCAGTATCATGAACATGGAAGAGGTCACCGTTCTAAGAGAGAAGGCATTGTCTTGATGGATTCTGGGCAAGGGTGACTTCTCCATCCTCTTAGACAAAGGAGTCATGACCTCATTCTTCAACACTCTTTAAGTGAAGGCCTTCCTTCTACAGCTGCTGGCATGTCTTCTGTGGCTCACCCAGCAGGAAGGACCCCTGCTCATGCTGCTGGAAACTTGCCGCATGACAGCAATATCCTTGTCACCAGTCAGGACACGGGGCAAGGTCCTCAATCCTTAGAATAGGAAGGAGTGGTGTGGAATGAAAAGCCTTAGCACAGGAGGTAAGGGAAACCAACCCTACACTAGCACTGACATGGGAGAAATTTAGTGCTTTGATCTGATACACACACACACACACACACACACACACACACACACACACACACAGTAATACTGGAAAAGACATTGAATATTGCTCTAAAAACAATGCATCCATTAATATTGCATTTTTCACTTAAAAATCACTTTCTAATGGGATAAGTAGACGTTTAAAAAAAAAGATGCAGAATCACTTTTTAACACAAAAAAATTTATTTCCTATATAGGATATAAGCTCCATGAGAGTGGATATCTTATTAACTGAGTGTCTTATTCATTACCATGCTTGAATGTAATGATAGAATTATGTCTGGCACTTAACAATTATTTCCTGTGGACAGACTCTGTGACTAACCCCACTATTAACCAAATGAATTAAAGTAGCTTTAGAATGATGACTTTATGGTGGAAAAGAGTAATCCATTGAATGTCAACTTTGGTCAGCTGATATTGTTTACAGGGAATACAAAACAGAGGACTTTTTAAGCATGGATTTTAACAGTTATCTAATTGAACATTAAAAATATTTGAATGTGGCACCTGGCATAGCTGAATTCTGATAACACAGCTATCGTAACAGGCACATTAACTGGCACTGACCATTTTTAAATAGATAGATAGATAGATAGATAGACAGATAGATAGATAGATAGATCAATCTTGAATGTACATGCTTTTTTCTTTTTTTTGAGACAGAGTCTTGTTCTGTCGCCCATGCTGGAGTGCAGTGGTGCCATATCGGCTCACTGCAACCTCTGCCTCCCAGGTTCAAGCAATTCTCCTGCCTCAGCCTCCCAAGTAGCTAGATTACAGGCATGAGCCACCTTGTCCAGCTAATTTTTGTATTTTTAATAGAGACAGGGCTTCGCCACATTAGTCAGGCTGGTCTCAAACTCCTGACCTCAGGTGACCCACCCATCTCGACTTCTCAAAGTTCTGGGGTTACAGGCGTGAGCCACGGTGCCTGGCTGAATGTACATTCCTTTAGTGATGTTTGTACAGATGTATACTTATATAGTTTGGATATGTTACTTATGGAGAAATTGCTGTCTTCTTCGTCAATAATTTTTGTAATTTTTGATTGAGCTGTGCATCTACATTAAAATAATTCATTTTTAAAAATTAGTTTTAGTGTTCTATACCCTTACTTCAAAAACATTATTTCTTCATCCATAAGCTTAATTTCATTTTATTGCTCTATTATTTGATGTGTTTCTTCAAGTTGTTGAAGAATGACAAATAAATGGGTGATATACTTTATGAGTCCTTTCAAATAGAAGCATGAATTTGTATTACCTTTATACATGATAATCAATTTGGCCTGAGACAATGTTTGGTTATAGCCTCCCTACCCTTAAACTGTGGAAATATTGCCCTAGGTTTTCTTGCAAATATTTCTGAGAAGAAAAGTATTGGCCCAATCTGAATTTTGGTTATTTATGGGTTATAGATATAGATGTAGATGTATACACATAGACACAGATTGGTGTATCTAGATATAGATATAAACATAGATATAAAGATAGGCTTTTATCTAGGGGTTTTACAAAAGTTAAGAAAATTCTTGTAAATAAAAATATTGTCAGATGTACTTAGTTATAGATTTCCTTTGATTAAGTTTGCCTAGAAGGTAGTTGACTCTTAAAACTCCACATGTGGATATTTTTTAGTTCTGAAAAGTTTCTTAACATTGTTTCATATTTTTGTCCTCCCTCATAAATAATAATTGTCTTTTTGTTTTATTTTCCCTCTCTCTATTTTATATCTATCACTTATCCAGCCTTTGCATTTCAAGAAAGTCACTCGAATTACATTTTAACACCCTGTTTCCTTTTTTTTCATGGCATCATTTTGGTCTCTATTTCATGAGTTTGAATTTTTTATAATGCTTTAGTTTCTTAAAGATATTTTACTATATTTTTCTTCTCTCTCTCTCTCTTTTTTTTTCAGAGACAGAGTCTCACTCTGTCACCCAGGCTGGAGTGTGCAGTGCAGTGGCGTGATCTCAGCTCACTGCAACCTCCATCTCCCGGGTTCAAGCGATTCCCCTGCCTCAGCCTCCTGAGTAGCTGGGATTATAGGCATGGGCCAATATGCATTGTTAATTTTTTTGTTTTTGTTTTTTGTATTTTCAGTAGAGATGGAGTTTCACCATGTTAGTCAGGCTGGTCTCGAACTCCTGACCTCATGATCTTCCCTCCTTGACCTCCCAAAGTGCTGGGATTAAAGGCGTGAGCTGCCATGCCCAGCCTCTTCTCTTTTTTTTTTTTTAATATTGAACTGTTCTCTTCTTATCTCAGTCTATTCTCTTCTTATGGCTTTTCATTTCTGTTTCAAAGAAGCTACATCTAACTTAATTTGATAAAAGTGCCAAAATCTTCTTAAAATGTTCTTCTAAGATAAATATGATTTTCCACCAATGTGCTTCTCTTCTGAGTCTTCAGAATATGATTTCTTTTCTTTTTTGTCTCCCATTTGATCAGGGACGTAGATTTTTCTTTATTCTCTTTTGACCTTCGTACTAGTCAAATTCCACTCTCAGATTTGTATCTAGAGGCTAAGATATAGACAACCCTCGGTCCAACTGCTATGGTTTGGATGTGAGTCCCCACCCAAATCTCATGTTGAATTGTAATATCCAATGTTGGAGGCAGAGACAGGTGGGAGGTGACTGGATCATGGGAGCAGGTTTCTCCTAAATGGTTTAGTACCATACCCTCGACACTGTCCTTGTCATAGTGAGTGAGTTCTCATGCAATCTTGTCATTTAAAAGTTTATGGCATCTTTCCCATCTCTCTCTGGCTCCTGCTTTCCACCATGTGATATGCCTGCTCCCCTTCACCTTGTGCCATGATAGTAAGTTTTCTGAGGCCTAAACTACTTTTCTTTATAAATTACAGATTCTCAGATATTTCTTTATAGCAATATAAGAACAAACTAATACATTAACTATAAATTTTTGGTAGATCTTTTTTTTTTTCAGTTTTATCCTGTTCTTCTCATCCGACAAATGACTGTCTGATAATCTGAAAAACTGGAATACATGAGATACTATCTAGAGTTACTGAGAATTCTCCTGTCTTTACCCTAGTGTATGAGCATTAGCACCTGAAGACTATAATACATTTGGAGTTGCTGCACTAAAATGGGCCTAGAATAAAGGAGGGGCAGATACAAGACCCACACACAAGCATAGTAATGCTAGAAATTCAAATACGCCAAAGAGAAGCCATAATGTGCTTCTTTTAACTGAAAAGGTGACTTTGGTGTTCTTTGGCTAGGGTTCATTACTCTCCATGGTTTTAGGCATCAACTGGGGTTCTTGTAACATATTCCCCCATGGATAAGGGGAGACTCTATATGCTTTCTCCCAATATTTCAGTGTTTCTGAAACACATGTGTTAGCTATATATCACTGCATAACAAATTATCCCAAATTTAGAAGTCTACAAGAACTAATATTCATCATCTCACAGTTTCTATGAGTCAGAAATATGGGTACAGATTAATGGTGTACCTCTGGCTTAAGGTACCTCATGAGGTAGCAGTCAAGGTATCAGTTAGGGCAATAATCTCATCTAAGTTTGGATTAGAGATAGGATCTACTTCCAAGCTCACATATACAGCTGTTGGAAGGCTTCAGTTCTTCATTTTTGGGCCTCTCCACAGGGATGCCTCCCAACATGACAACTGAATTTTCTCAGATGAGTAATACAAGAGAGAAAAAGAGAGAATGCACAAGACGAAAGCCAAAGTCTTTAACCTAATCTTGGAAGTGATGTCATGTCACTTTGCCATATTCTGGTCATTAGAAACGAATTGATATGTGCAGCCCATATTCAAGAGCATGGATACTGCCCAAATGTCAGGAAGTAGGGATCACTGAGAGCCATCTGAGAAGCTGTGTATCACTGATACTCTAATATTTTGAACTGCATGGATTTCCAATGCCAAAATTACACAAATTGTCTCTTCCTCTCTTTCCACTTGAGTATTTTTTAATTTCAGATATTAAATAATAATCCTAGAAAAATTTAAAATATATTTAATTGTAAAAATGTTAACAGTCTGTACAATTGTGTAATTGATTTGTGAAGAACAATGTAATAATTATAGATTCTCAAGCAATTTTAAGAGTGTTTTTAAAAAATTATTTGACAATAATGGCTGGAAGGCAAAATACTAGAATTCAAGTTATTTGCCTAAATTGAAATACTCTGGTGGATATTTTCTACTAATAGATAAATAAAAGTCAAAATGGAAAAATACATCTCTTGTACCCTAAATAACAGCTACAAAAAGGTCCCATGATAAAAAGTACCCTTGCAGCCGGGCACTGTGTCTCATGCAGGTAATCCCAGCACTTTGGGAGGTCAAGGTGGGCAGATCACGAAATCAGCAGTTCCAGACCAGCCTGGCCAAAATGGTGAAATGCTGTCTCTACTAAAAATACAAAAATTTTGCTGGGCATGGTGGCTGGCACCTGTAACACCAGCTACTCGGGAGGCTGAGGCAGGAGAATTGCTTGAACCTGGGAGGTGGAGGTTGCAGTGAGCCAAGATTGCGCCACTGCACTCCAGCCTGGGCAACAGAGCAAGATCCTCTCTCAAAAAACAAACAAAAAAAAGTACCCTTACATTTCCATCCTCAGTCGAAAGAATCACTTGATTATTTTAAATAATGGATAACACATAATGTACACTTCTCCCATCTCTTAATATTTCTCTTTCCTTTTTCAAATAATGGAACACAACATAGGAATAATTTTTATAATTACATAGCAATCTAAATTTTACCACTTTCCATTAGATTAATGAGAGTTCTGAACTGAAGAATTTCTGTGCTCATCCACCAAAGGAAACCTGTCACCAACAATTAATGTTGTTTATTCGGTGGTAGCTCTGTCACGTTGGTTTCTTGTTTTAGAAAATATAGTTCTGGTATTTAAAGTCAGCACATTATGCCTGTTAATAAATCATGTTATTCCTTCTTAAGGAAATAATTAAAAGGTACAAGAGGATAGAAGAAAGGTGCTGGAAGTTTGTAAAGATATAACACATGAAATGGCAAACATGCTCACACAGTTGAATTCAAGAAATAAATCAAAATATAGGGATCAAAGCATGATGCAGACTGATTAAAATAGAAATTTGTGTGTATAATTCATATATAAATATATATTCTGTTTAATCTCTATGTGTTTAATCTCCCTCTGTACATACACGCATATATATATATATAGAGAGAGAGAGAGAGAGAGAGATTAAACAGAAGAAAAGAGACAACATAGTATAATTGTAACAGTTTTAAATCTAAATGTGTGTACAATTAATCTTATGTCAGATGTATTGCCTGGAAATTTGGAGAGATGAATGACATGCTTTAAATTTAAGGAAAAAGTATCTTTAAATAAAGGTATTTAATGGTAAAAGAGGACGTATGGGAAAAAAAGATATTTATATTGTGTGTTTAAGAACTTTCACAGGAGTTTTTCTGGGGTTTTTTTTGGCAAAGCTGTTCCTGTATTCTGTTCATTTGCATTTCTTTCTTAGACATTCAGGCCACACTTACACACCTTCAACCAGCTGGCAGTAAGTACCTTATGAGAAAGTATCTCTGTAATTGTTTCTACATAGTCAAATATTTTACCTTATAAGCTCAGTCAATAAATTCCAGTTGCCCGATTGGATCCTGAATGTAAATTTATAGAGAATGGACTCTTACGACCTAATCGGAGTCAGGTATTCTCTCAACCAATACACAGTGGCTGCGCAGGGTTGGGCGAGGGAAGGGTGGGTGAGGAGGGCTCACACAATATTGAAATGCGTGCTATCAACCATGTGAGTGAAGTGAGGAGGAAAAGTGGAAGCGGTAATTTCCAGGAAAATGGGTCTCAGAACCCAGAGAAAAGAAGAGTGTGAAGTAAACAGAAACAAAATTTCCACTATAGCATAATATCCTTTGAAATAACTGAAGAGAATTGTCAGGCTCTCAGAGAATCTCCTTTTCCAGGTTTTATACCTTGAAATATGTTTTCACATCTTCACACAGTTGTGAAGACTTTATCTTTTTTGACCTTTCCAAATTTGTGAATATTAGATATAATGCATAGTCTGATAAATGTTTAGCATAATGTATAATTATAAACATCCATCTAAACACTACCCAGACAACAAGCAGACTATTGCCTGCACATTCAAAGCCTCTAATACACCCATTCACTTCCTGTACCCCCTAGAGAAGAAATGCCCTTTTTTTTGGAGACATAGTCACTCTCTCGCCCAGACTGGAGTGCAGTGGCACGATCTCAGTTCACTGCAACCTCCACCTCCTGGGTTCAAGAGATTAGACTCCTAAGAAGTAGAAATTACAGGTGCCCGCATGACACCCACTGAATTTTTGATATTTTTAGTAGAGAAGGGGTTTCACTGTGTTGGCCAAGCTGATCTCAGACGCTTGACCTCAAGTGATCCACCTCCCTTGGCTTCCCAGACTGCTCAGATTACAGATGTGAACCACCACACCCAGTCAAAATGCTATCCTAACTTTTGAGGTAATTACTTATTTGCTTCTTTTTTTTTCTCCTTTTGGTAGTTTATTCACCTAACTATATATCCCTAATTTTTTTAGTTTAGTTTTGCCCGTCTTTTTTTTTTTTAAGCTTTGTATATGCACATATATGTCTGTTTGTGTCTTAGTTCCTTTGCTCAACATGTGGTTTATAAAATTCATGCATATTGATGTGTGTAGCTATATTTTGTTTTTATTGTATTCCCTTGACTGAATATGACAAGTTTTCTTAATTCATTCTACAGTTGAGGCACGTTTGGGAACTTTCCAAGTGGTGTATTATTATGCACAAGGTTGCTAGGAACCTTTCAGATCATGTATCCTGGTGCCCACAGTAATTGTTACTTAAGAGCAGAAATGTTGTCTCATAGGGTATGCATGTCTTTAACTTTAGAAGATAAGATCAAGCTATTTTCTAAAGTGATTGCAACCCGGGCAAGATATGAGAGTTCCTCTTGCCCCATATACACAACATGACTTAGTCTAGTCACATGTTCAGGCTCTTCTTTGTGGCTATAGTTTACAGATGTCACTGTCTTCCATCGTGGCCCTCAGAATTATACTCAGGACTTCAGGTGTGATCTGACAACAGCGCTGTCCTCTCATTTGTTTTTCAATGGCATACATCTATGATTACCCTAATCAGATCAGTGTCAGACAAATCTAAATCCTGAGGTCTTTGTTGATAAGTCACGTCTCTTTCATATTATATTTTTGACCAAACGTTAGTACTTTGTACTTATTCCGACTCATCAAATTTGATCTATGATTCTAGTTATTAAGACTGTTTAAGATAATGGTTTTGTCATTGAAAATACTAGCTGTCTCTCAGCTTCAAGAAACTTTCACATAATTCACCAGTTTATCTCAATGTAAGTCACTGATATGTTGAGAAGAACAGAGTATAGAAAAGAGTTTTTGAAAATATATCAGAAAATTTTTCTCAGGCTACCTCCTATCCCCTACCCAGCACTCTCACAATTTAGCTAGTCAGACAGTAGCAAAAGCATCCCTACTACTTTACCTTCCAGACATTGTCATTTTATGCCTATAACTCCTAAACTTCTGGGACATCCTTTTCTTGCTCTTGTTTTTAATACAGGTTACAAAGAGCCCAGGGGTGTGGGTGTGGGTGGGGGGGGGTATGGGTGTCCGTGAAATCTTTCCCGAAAGACTCAGATCATTCTGAACTTTGATAATTCTGGTCTTGATCTGTACAACTATAGTACCCTCTGACACTCACCTTTCGTTTCATGCCCTTGTTTTTCTCTCAAAAACAAGTTCTTTAAAATTTGAACTAATCTGAGAAGGCCAGTGTAATCGGCAGTTTTTTTTTTCATATACCTGCTCTATGTTTTCTCATTTGCAATTTTGAGATGAAAATTAAAGTTTTCAAGAACTTCCTAATTTTACTCTGTCTTTTTATGATCTGTGATTCATGCTATGAATTCATATTTACTTTTTCTGATTTTTAAAATGACCATTTCTCTAAAATTTATGGCATACCTTTCATTGGCTACCATGAACTGTAAAATGAATGTATTCTCCCAGGTCTCACGAATTCTTTTTTAGAAACAAATGATCCTATATTGGAAGGATTAGTTTTATAGGCATGTGGCTTGTGCAGTTACACAGAGTCTTATGCCGGAAGGCCCCACTCACTTAGTTTTAATACTCTGCTGTTGCTATCTTGAAATTCTTAATAAGTTTTGAACAAAAGGCCCTGCATTTTCTTTTGCATTGGGCTCTGAAAATTATGTAGCTGGTTCTGGCACCAGTCTGTATTAATAATAGGAAACAATCTAACCATTGTCTCTGTTTCCTATGAGATAAAACTAGCTATAAGGCAATTTAGGACATTTTCAGACTTTTGTCATTCAACAATACTTCCAGAGATAGTAACTCTGTTTACAATTTACTTTCATATTCATACCTCAGGGCTTTTCATCATGGTCCATCTCCAAAAAATTTCCTTTCTAAAAGTAACTTTCTTTTTCATATAATACATGTATATTGCAAAAACTTTAGAAAATACAAAAAAGACATTTCTAGAATCCATAAATGAAGAGCTTTAATATTTTATTCAATATTCTAATGATCTAGCTTTTAACATAATTATGACTATGGAACACCTGCCAAATGATGTATATTAATATTCTAAGTGGTATTATTTTATTATAAATATATATGCTCAATTACAAAAATTACATTCAATGAAACATAAAGATATTTTAAAAGTTAAAAAGCTTTCTAAGAATCCAACACTCAGAAATAACAACTGATAGTCTTTGCTATATAAGATTTTTAATAGATTAAATTATGCTACATAACTGATTTCGAAGTAAGTAAATACATATTGTAATTCAAAACTAATATGGAAGTGGCTTAGTAATGAATTATACTCCACAAATATCTTACCCTTTAATATTCACTTTCTGATTCTATTCTCTTTGTTCTCTCACTTACTTCCAATTCATGTGCTGACCATGTCGTTTTGCTGCTGACATCTATGGAGTAGAGACCAGGGATGCTGCCAAATGTCCTACAGTGCACAGGACAGCTCTCCTGGCACCTACAACCAATCTTGTCCAACCCCTAATGGCATTAGTGCTGAAAAATTCTAGTTTAATGTCATTCTGGATGTGTTACCCAATACAATTAGAAAGGAGAAAGAAATGAGAAATATAAATGTTAAAAAGGCACACATTATTTGCAGCTGATATGAAGATATACTAGTCAACCCCCAAAAAACTGTTTAAAATCCTATTGATTAGGGCATGGAATACTTAATTCTATTAAAAATAGCCTAAAAGAAATTTAATGTGTATTACAACTTGTGATATTTTAAGATGTATCAACTGCAATGCAGTGTATTCAAATAATGAGAAAAATGCAAGCATTTATTTCTTTTATAACTTGTTATATTTTGTAATCATCTTCATTTTTAATCATCTATGTTTTGTCAACAAGTGTGGTTTGGAATGTGAGTTCCATATAGGAGGATGATTTGGTGATGCAGCTGCAATGATAGGAAAACATTCCGGGTTAAGAGACTATGCTATTCTATACATCAACATATTGCTTCCTTCATTGAGAACATCTTGCTGTAAAAAATGTCAGCTGACCTAATCAGTATGCTTACTGATGCAGTAAAAATTGTAAATTATGTAAAAATTTACCATGATTGTTGATCATAAATTACTGTTATTACATAATGACGTAGATAGTTATTGAGGGGAAGAAACTCAATTCAGAATGTTTGAGCTATGAAAAACTATCTTTATATTTTGGGTTCAACAGTTTAAAGATGCAAAATAGACAGACTTTCTTTTTTTTAATATTGCTTACAATTTTAATACTTCCATGTGACAAGAAAATGCAATATATTTTTCAATTGCAGATAAAGCATAAGAGCAAAAATGAAAGCTAATAGGTTGGAAGAATAGTTTCTACAGATCATTGTTACATGTTCCGTAATTTAATAATAATTAACCATGAAGTAGGTTAGTGATCTGAATACCACACACTTGCAAAAGGTTATCATACTAAATATCTTCCAAATTTGACAAGATATTTTGAATTTTCTTTTCCGCCGAAAGAGGATCCACCTTAGGTAGTGGATTAGTTTTGAGTCCATTTCTTTTATCAAGTGATATTATAGGCTGGGCACAGTGGTTCATTTCTGTAATCCCAACACTTTGGGAGGTCAAGGCAGGAGGATTACTTGAGTTCAAGACTAGCCTGGGCAACACGGTGAAATTGTGTCTCAATAAAAAAGTAACTAAACATTTTAAAAAGAGGTATTATAAATGTATAACTTTAAAGAATAAGTTGTTAGAATTCAATACGAATGAAAAATTCAAGATAAATTTTGAAAATATGGCTTTATTTTCATCCTTTTGGGAAAGTTAAAAGTTAATACCAATAACTTGATGAAATTTCTTTAACATCTCATTTAATTACCATGAACATGCTTCTCAGAGACATGTTTCTCTACTATGAATCAGTAAAACAGTTTAGACATACATTGTCCCCATGTGAGTATTAGTCTCATCAGTCTCACCCAGAAAAGACAGTGGGCAAGAAGCAAGTCCACTGGTCACATTAAAACCTTTAAATACTGATATATATCATATGCATTCAATGTATGTATATAGATGTTTGATATGAAAAATAAACTGACCCAAAAACAGGGAAAAAATTAAGAAAATGATCAAAGAAATTCTCCCTCAAAATGTGCCAAGCCCTAGTGGATTTGCAGATCAGTTCTTTTAAATTTTTAAAGGACAAATAACTAGTGTAACTAGAAAACAGTTTCGGAACATAGAGAGAAAGGATTCATCCCAATGACAGAGAAGAAAATAAACAGGACAAAATGGAAAGCCATATTTTAAAAGCTTGTATAAAATGTGTCACAAAATATGGATTGAGGTACTTATTACAACTCTAGAATGCAAGAATAATTCAATGATAAGACTATCAGTATAAATAATATTATAGAATGAATGTACCATTTTAATAGCTTAATTACATAAAAAGTAAGCTTAATAATGCCAAAAAGGCATTTGATGATGTTGAACATCCATTACTGATTTAAAAAAATAGAAAATCAGAATAAATGAATATTTTTAATGTGCATGTAACAGGGAAGTCAGATACACACACACACACACACACACACACACACACACACACACACACACACTTCAAGTCAAAATCCAGCATCATGCCTAATGAGGAAATGCTACAGTTATTCTCCTAACTCAGAAATAAATTAAATTATTCTCTCATCATTGTTGAAACTCTAATATAGATGCCATTATGGTAAGTTAAATAATGAATCCCAAAAATGTCTATACTCATGTATTACTCCCTGGAATCTACGATAATTTTATATAACATGGCAAAAGGGAATTTGCAGATGAGATTAAGGCTACAGATCTTAAATAGGGAGATACTCCTGGTTCATATAGGAGTATGATCTCTTAAATCTAATCACATGATCTCTTAAAAACCTAACAAGAAATCAAAGAGATTCCAAATATGAGAAGGCTCTGATGCACTGTTGGCTGTTTCCAGTGTGGAGAGTCCACATGCAAGGACCTGCTAGAGACCTCGAGAAGCCAAGAGCGCCCCCTAGATTATAATCAGCAAGGAAACAGTGGACCTTAACTATAAGGAACTGGGTTCTTCCAACAACATGGCTGGGCTGAGAAGGCTTGACGGAGACAAGAATTTCACCATGTTGCCCAGGCCAGTCTTGAACTCAAGCGATCCTCCTGCCTTGGCCTCTCAAAGTGTTGGGATTACAGGAATGACCACTGTGCCCAGCCTGTATCACTTGATGAAAGAAATGGACTAAAAACTAATCCACTACTTAGAATGGATCCTCTTTTGACCAAAAAGATAGTCTCTTGATAAGAGTCCAGCAAGATAGTGCCATGATTTCATCTTTGTGAAACCCCAAGCAGAGAAACCAACCTGGATGAGCCAGTGCAGACTTACAACTCACAAAACTGTGAGATAATAATTTCGTATTGTTTTAAGCTGCTAAGTTTGCGTAAATTTTTATGGCAGCATTACAGACTGAATTGCATCCTTACAAAATTCACATATTAAATCTCTAACCTCCAAAATGACTATTTTTAGAGAAAATGCCCCAGAGAAAAGGCCATGTAAGGAAATAGCAAGAAGGGAGCTCTCTCCAAAACAAGAAGAGAGGGCTCACTGGAAATCAACTCTACTGGCACCTGGATCTTGGACTTCCAACCTCCAGTACTGTGAGAAAATGAACTTCTATTGTTTAAACCACCCAGTCTGTGATATTTGTTATGGTAGCCCTGGCAAATGAATACAGCAGTGATAGAAAACTAATAGAGTTAATGAGAGCTATCAACAGGAGAATGACACTTTCAGTGTGAAACATGTGTTTGTTAGACTTAGGTGACAGTATACTTTTTCAACTTGAAAGTTTTATCTATGGATCAAATTTCTCAGTTCTTTTCTGTCTTCTGGATTTTATGTCTTGCTTAGAAGGCTTTAAATCTCTACACTCTCCATCAATTGCTCCCTCACTCAGTCTAGCATCATGTTATTTATTTCTTTCAATAGGTTCTTGGGGAACAGATAGTGTTTAGTTACATAGATAAGTTCTTTAGTGGTGATTTCTGAGATTTTCATGTACTCATCACCCAAGCAGTGTACACTGTACCCAAGGTGTGATCTTTTATCCCTGACCCATCTCCCACCCTTTCCCGAGAGTCCCCAAAGTCCATTGTATTATCTTTATGCCTTTGAGTCCTCATAGCTTAGCTCCCACTTAGGAGTCAGAACATACAATGTTTGGTTTTCCATTTCTGAATACTTCATTAAAATAATAGTCTCTAATTCCATCCAGGTTTCTGTGAATGCCATTATTTCATTGCTTTTTATGGCTGTGTGGCATTCCATGGTGTGTGTATGTGTGTGTATCATGAAATATATGCCACATATATATTATATATATATATACACACACACACACACAACATATATATATATATACACACAACATATATATATATATATATATATATATCACATTTTCTTTATCCACTCATTGATTGATGGGCCTTTGGGTTGGTTCCATATTCTTGCAATTCTGGATTGTGCTACTCTTAACATGCATGTGTAAATATCTTTTTCGTATAATGACTTTTTTACTTCGGAGTGGATATCCAGTAGTGGGACTGCTGAATCAAATGGTAGCTCTACTTTTAGTTCTTTAAGGAATCCCCACACTATTGTAATGGTGGTTGTACTAGGTTACATTCGCACTAGTACTATAAAAGTGTTCCTTTTTCAGCACATCCATACCAACATCTATTGGTTTTTTTTTAAATTTTTTGATTATGCCCATTCTTATAGGAGTAAAGTGGTATCACATTGTGGTTTTGATTTGCATTTCCCTGTGATATTGAGCATTTTTTTCATACATTTTTTAGCTACTTGTATATCTTCTTTTGAGAATTGTCTATACATGTCCTTAGCCCACTTTTTGATGGGATTATTGGTTTTTTCTTGCTGAGTTCTTTGAGTTCCTTGTAAATTCTGGAGATTAGTCCTTTGTTGTAGGCATAGTTTGTGAAGTATTCTCCCACTCTGCGGGTTGTCTATTTACTCTGCTGATTTTTTCTTTGGCTGTGCCAAAGCTTTTCAGTTTAATTAAGCGCCATCTATTTATCTTTGTTTTTGTTGCATTTGCTTTTGGGTTCTTCATCATAATGTCTTTGCTGTCTTTGCTTAAGCCAATGTCTAGAAGGGTTTTTCTGATAGCATCATGTTTTAATGGCAAGGTGCTAAATGAGTATTCTTCCCTTTCCCAATCTTGCTTTACTTTTCTAGCCTCTCTTCTATTAACTTTCTCTTTCTTGATTACCAGTTTCCTTGAACACCAAGAATGGCCCTTAGTTCATGGTATGAACAAAATAAATTTGCCTTGACTAAAGGCAGTTAGTTTGGAGAAAAACACTCTATCCAATTGCCCTGTCTCAATTTCTGCTTTGTGTTTGGGGCATGGGGGTTATTTCTTCTCTCTGCTGACTAACACAGGCAAGAAGAAGGAAAATTCCACAATATGCATATTTCCTCTATAACCCATGATTATGATATTGATAATTAAAATTGACCTCTTGAGTTGGACACTCAAGCACTCATGTACCAAGTGTCAAGTGACCAATTAGAACAGAAAGGCACTCCTTGGACACTCCACTCTTGTTCAAAGCAATGCCCAAGGAGTTTCTTCATTTCAATTTACCGCTGAAAATTATTTCAGATCTCCATTCTGCTCCTTTTGTTATTATTATTTTATTTTCTATTTTAAACAAGCACTCATTCATGGTTCATTTGGCTTTCTTTCCTGCTTTTCCTCATGAACCACCTTTGCAAAATTACAACAGTAAGAATAGTCTGACATCATTGACTCCATCTTGCTTCTAAATTCCAAGCTATCCTTGATCATTCCTGGGTAAAGGCCAAACTAACTTTTGGAAAAACTTAGTTTATAGTTTAACCTTAAGCAAGTATAATAATAGTCCTTCCTAAAATTAAACCACCTTTGTAAAACTAATAAAAAGCCACAAGGACAGGATTAGGAAAGGAGACTGCAAAGATGTAAGCATAGTTAAACAATGAAATAACCAGCAATTGTTGTGGAATTCACAAGATTTATAACTTCCCCACTTACTAATGTAGATAACATCACTATGGCCGAACCAAAAGAGATTGGCCTTTTGAGATGTCTTTTCAGACTTTTGCATTTCTGAAGATCAACTGATCCCACCGGGACTCCTGATTCATGACTTAACCAGTCTTATGGCCCCAGCCAGAGATGGACAGCACAGGAGGGCTGTTTCTCACACTCCTGTAATGACATCCCCAACTGATCAACAGCACACATTCCCTACTCTCTGGCTCACCAACTATCCTTGAAAACCTCAGTGATAACTCCAGTTCTCCATCATGGGCCAGCCTTGTGTCAATTAAACTCTTCTTCTACTGCAATGTCATGGTCCCAGTGAGTTGATTTTGTCTGTGCAGTGGTCAGAAAGAACCCGTTAGGTGATTACACTTGCTCTCTTCCTTTTGGACCCCAGGCAGGGGCGTGTTGGAGGCATCTTGCAACCACTTTTAAGAGCTAATTATTTGCATCTTGTCCCAACTCTATGTTCAGTGACATCAAGTTGGTCACTTGAAATCAGTCACAGTAGCAGTATAGATATCACAGCATTTGGCAAATGCTACAAATCAGAATGTCTTTTTTCCTCAGACAGTACTGGCTCCAGGATTCATCCTGCAGCATGAATTAGTTAGCCTTCTTCAGGCCCTGGCCAGCCACACTTGCCCCTGTGAGAGAGGGAGAGACAAGAAATCAAGAAAATCTTGCTTGTCCCATCAACCTAAGAAGTATTTATAAAGATCACTCAGAGGAAACCATGAATGGCTCCTGGAAGTCTTTTATTGATCTGTGAGTTATTGCATTCTCATGTTTGAAAAATTGGTCGTTAGCAATATTGGGTTTTTTTTTGGTAAAATAAAGATTCAAAAGAACAATTTTTATTTTGGTAAAATAAAGAATTGAAACCTCAGCTTAAAATTTTGAACAAGATCAATTTAATAAATCAAATGTCTGTATATAAGGCAATATAACTTATGTTAAGTCCATAAGGAAAATTATACAGTGGTATAACAAGTATATATGTTCTTGGCATAAAGATCTTAAGTGGAGAAGTAAATGGCACAAAATATATACCTTATTATTGTATTTATATACAAAAACTATAAATAGATTGAAAGGAAACATTTGGGAGCCTTTGAGGAACTGATCATGTTCTGTTTCTTGATTTGGATGATGATTATATTGGTGTTCACTTTTTGTAATAATTATTGAGCTATAAATTATGATATGTATACTTTTGTATATGTATGTTCTACTTTAATACAAACGTTTGCTTAAATGATATCTAAAGACATGTGTGTGTAATTTCTTAGAAAAAAATCTGAAAGTATTCATTCATTTAATGGTGCTTTCCTGTGATGAGAGGAGTAGGATTTGGGAAATGGTGCCGAGGAGTTTCCTTTGTTACTTTTGTATTGTCTGCATGTTTTATAATGATTATGCATTATTTTACAGGGATAAAATATGCCCCCAAAGAACCATTAAAGTATCAGCTATCCATCCATTCACATTACCTTTAACATTGAGTTTTACTCGACACATTCAGCTTTTTCTCATGTTCTGCTTTAAGTTCCAGATGGAGGGAGGATCACATTTTCCCTCCCGATTTGAAAACACATTAGCAAAGGCAACACTTCTGAAATGTAAAATTTGTGTGATAGCTTCTTTCAAGGGAGTCACTTTTGTATATGAAAGCAAGCAAATTACCCAAGATAATGCAAATTCCATTTTGTGAACTATTTGCTGAGAGGTAAATGAATAACTGATCAGGACACTACAAGCCTAAGCGTTGGCCCTTCTTCTCTTTTTCCATGGACTTGGATCCATATTTTCTTAAGTTAGTGTGAGAAATTATTTGAGGACTAGAGACACAGTCATAAGGTAATATGTTCAAGGCTGGCATTGATAAAGCTTTCTACAGAACCAAGAAAGTTCTCCACAAACCACATTGTACACATCTCTTGAGACTTCACACCTAAGTTTCATCCACTCAGGAGTAATTTCCTAACCTATTTTAACTTAACTAGAGCCGTTACACATTGCTATGTGACAGTGCCCTGATGCCAGATGAGAAGCTGGAGCCAGCTTTTGCTGCCCATCACCAGCTGAGTGCCACGTGGGCTGCCTTCACCCACAGGGACATGATTTTCTAATTCCCAGAAGGCCACTATGTAGGTTAGTGGTGGCTCTGACTGAACCATTCTTATAGAAAGTAGGACAATTTATTTGGCATTTATCATTTCAAATACGCTTTGAAATAAAAGTCATTTGAGAATATTACTTGTTACAACATGGTATTAAGTTCGTCTATAATCCTGACACTTTTAGAGCTCCCAAGACTTAGCATATATCAGGTTGCTGAAAAAACACACATGGAAATACCTAAGAACATTCTTCTTCATTTCAGCCTTGTTAATGTTTAAAGCTTTCCCCAGAGTTGCCTTTTTATATCTTTGATGTCTGAATTGGCAAAGGGAGACTTGTTATATATTGTACTCTTTTCCCCTTTAGGTAAATCAATAATAAATGCATTTTAAATTAGATTAGGCAGATCTGGGCTAAGAGTCTGAAATTTGCATTTTCATTCTGCCTGTTGCCCTGACTTGAAGCTTGGAAAAAAATTTTCTCTCTCCAAATTCTGTACAGTACAGCACTACTCTCTGTTTATTAGGAACCTTTTGACAACTAACCTCTGGGTCAAATCCTAATCTCTAGAGATTATCACAGACTTTATGATTACTCCAAACTCTGGGCAAATTCCTAGGCTTTCACATGTGGCTCAAGAAGACAAAAAGAAGCAGAGAACTATGGAGTTCTCTTCAGGAGCAGCTGATAAAACTGGAGTTTCAAAAAAATTGGGGGTGGATTATTGCCCATAAAACTCTCTGATCTCTCCAGATCCCTGATATAAAGCAAGGGGTGGCCAATCCAATCCACCCCTCTGGAGAGAAGGATGCAAAAATGCAGTGCTGTGTTAAGATTCAGGAAACTGATCCTGTTTCTCCAGGCATGGAGATAGGGTTGGTCAAGAAAAACAAGAGGTCTTCAGAGTCTTAGATATTCCATCATCCTCCTCCTGTCTGAAAAACATGTTTGGGGGTGTTAGAAGTTAAGGTTTTAGGACATCACAATTTCCCTCTCCCTGCATTTTGTGTGTGATTGCAAAACATCTCCTTTTCGTGGTTGTCAAGGACCAGAAAATGTGTGCCCCATTTAGAAAAGGCCTGGACTGCTGCTCCAACAATGGCCTTGCTGCTGCCTCTGTGCCTGGGTCATCCCTAGCTTCCTCCATCTGGGGCAGGGCACTGGGTATGGGTAGGTGCCTCAGGAAGATGATCAACTGCATCGTATGGCAGGAATGTGGGTATTCATGCTGCCTTGACTGTAGCTGCTTCGCTCTCATCCCCTACCTCCACCTCAGGTTTATGTTGACTCAACCACTAGGCTGGCTCTAGATCCTTAGCTGTGTAGGGCAGCAGTTCCCCAACTTTATGGCACCAGGGGCCACTTTTGTGGAAGATAATTTTTCCCGGAAGGTTGGGAGGGTTGGTTTTGGGATGAAACTATTCCACCTCAGATCATTAGGCATTAGTTTGACTCTCATAAGGAACACACAACCTAGATCCCTTGTGTGTGCAGTTCACAATAGGGTTCATGCTCCTATGAGAATCGAATGCCCCCGCTGATCTGACAGGAAGTGGAGCTCAGGCAGTAATGTTCATTCACCCACCATCACTCACCTCCTGCTGTGGGGCCTGGTTCCTAACAGGCCATGGGCCCAGTCCACAGCCCAGGGGGCGAGGTTCGGGGTGGTTAGAGACCTCTGGTATAAGGTACTTTTATCTCTATATCCTCCCCATTCCCCAACCCCAGATCACTGTAGGCAGCCTTTCTTTCATTATTCTTCTCACCTAATTAAAGCAATCTGCTTCCAGTCTGTCAAACCAGCGAAGATCAGCCTTTAGTTCATCCCACCACTCCTGAAAATCAACCCACCCAGCTTCCAGTTCATGCCAACTACCTCAATATTTCTTTTTTGTGCAAGTTCTTTTAACCTATCACAGCAATATCAAAAGTCCAAAACTTGAGGGTTTGAAAATGAAAATGGAATAGTCCTAAATATTAGTATTTCAATAAACCTGATAAAAATACACATAAATGTTTATATACAGCATTCATGGGTACTTGTTGTTTGCATATTTTCTCTATTTGTTCTTTAAATGACAGCATTCTGTGAAGGTAATAAACTCTGTGGTAATAAAAATTGGGTTTGAAACCCTGTTTCTACCCTTACTTCTTCTCCATTAGGAGCACCATTTGCTGATTTAGAGTTTCTTTCCTATATGTAATATTGTTACTTGTAGGAACAATTTTGGCAAATAGGCGTATCCATACAGGTCTGTGGCAACCTCAATTTTTGCCTCCTTAGAAGAAAGAATTCAACTAAGAGGCATAAGGCAGAGTGAGAGATTGAGGCAAGTTTTAGAGCAGGTGTCGAAGTTTATTAAAAAGCTTTAGAGCAGGAACCAAAGGAAGTAAAGTACAGTTGGAATTGGGACAAGCAGGCAACTTGAGAGATCAGGTGCACAAGTTTGACCTTTTGACTTGAAGTTTCATATGTTGGCATGCTTCCGGGGTCTTGCATTCCTTCTCCCATGATTCTGCCCTTGGAGTGGGCTGTCCACATGCTCAGTGAACTGCCAGCACATGGGAGAGTCCACATGTGCAGTGTGTTTACTGGACTTGTACACATGCTCACTTGAGGTGTTGCCAGTCAAACATCCTAGAAGATCATATACCAGTTAAGCTCTGCCGTTTTGCCTCTTAATGCACATATTTCAGCCCACTTGCTGGACTCCTAAGATCTTATTGGGAAGCTGCTAATCACCAGTTTTAGTTTTTTTCTATCTATTGGAAGATTGCTTTTCCCTGGAGTTGGCTTGGCTGCAACCAATTATTATTTTAAAGAGAAAGTTAATGACCATCACCTGATGGTTGCCTGACATTCCTGGTTGCTGGGGCCCTCTCCTGCCTTGCTCATGTCTGCCTGACTACCTACAGTAACAAAAAGAGGTCGTAATACTTACCTTGAAGATTTAGGGGATTTCTCTTAGAAAAAAAATTAATTCCTACATACAATATCAGAACACAAAACACAGAGATTTTTATTTTTCAAATTGAATTAAAATATTTTACTTTTGCAAATGTTGCAAAAACCTATGACCATACGATATGGTTAGGCTTTGTGTCCCCACCCAACTCTCATCTTAAATTGTAATCCCCAGGTGTTTAGGGAGAGACCTGGAGGCAAGTGACTGGATAAGGGGGGCAGTTTCCTCCATGCTGTCTTCATGATAGTGAGTGAATTCTCATAAGGTCTGATAATTTTATAATGATAGTTTTTCCTGTGCTGACATACACTCTCTCCTCCTGCCATGTGAAGAAGGTCCTTGCTTCTCCTTCACCTCTTGCTGTGATTACTAGTTTCCTAAGGCCTCCTCAGCCATGTGGAATTGTGAGTCAATTAAATTGTGAGTCAATTCTTTATAAATTATCCAGTCTCAGATATTTCTTTATAGCAGCGTGAAAACTGACTAATACACCATATGACCATGTAAACCTACTGCTGTGAGTGTTTGGCTGCTAACTAGCCCCAGAGCTGATCTCTTCTCCACATCTGGTGCCTGTAGTGGGATGACTTAAAGGTTGGACTCAACTGATGCTATCTTCCAGAGAGCATGCATATATGCTATAGCCTCTTCACAAATCATGGCTTTTGTACAGCATGTGTTATCCGTGGAGTCTGAGTGCTCTAGAGGGCCATTCCCTTGAACAAGGAAGAAGCACAGGGGTCTTTTATGACCTAACCTCAGAAGGTTTCTAGTTTCCTTTCATCATACTTTGTTGGTAAAGCAGACACATACCCACTCAGATTCTAGGAAAAGAAACACAGATCCCACTTCTCAATGGGAGGAGTGTCAAATTATTTGTGGTAATATGTTCAAATAGCCATAGGGGGCCAATTAGGAACAAATTATACAAAAGGGCATATAAGTTGTAGAAAAACTTTTTATTGCTTTTGTATGACCTGCTCTGAATCATCACCATGTATATCCTTGCAAATCTCAGTTCTCTGTAAAATAATCTCTACAGATTCTGCTTTGGAGATGTTGAAGTTATTGCATAGTTGTGGAATTGCATTGGGAATGAAATAAATGAGAAGTCATTAAAAAGTCTGAATCAGCAGCCCTTGGACAAGGGTCAAGTCTATTTTTCTACAAGCAATATTGAAAACTGAAATGGCTAAATTATTGAAGCCAAAGTGCCTCACTCTTACTAACAGTAATAGCCTGTTAACAGATTTCTGTAACACAGATATTTGTCTCCCCAGAGAAGCAAAAACAGTTGCTATACTGAAATGTCAAGTCCATTGGTAGAGGAATGAAGAAAGCAGGGGCAGTTCTACAAAGCTGGTTTATGATTTTTTGCACTATTAAAATATTTTTGGTGTTTATTTGTTTTTAACTTTTATTTTAGGATTGAGGGTACATATCAAGGTTTGTTGCATAGGTAAGCATGTGTCACATGGGAGGTTTGTACATACTATTTCATCACCCAGGTATTAAGCCCAGTACCCAGTAGTTATCTTTTCTGCTCTTCCCCCTCTTTCCACCCTCCACGCTTAAGTATACCCCAGTGTCTGTTGTTTTTTTCTTTGTGTTCACAGTTCTTATCATTCAGCTCCTACTTCTAAGTGAGAACAGGTGGTATTTGGTTTTCTGTTCCCGTGTTCATTTGCTAAGGGTAATAGCCTCCAGCTCCATCCATGCTCCCATAAAGACACAAACTTGTTCATTTTTATGGCTGCTTAGTATTCTATGGTGTATATGTACCACATTCTCTTTATCTAATCTGTCACTGATGGGCATACAGATTGATCTGATGTCTTCACCATTGTGAATAGTGCTGCAATGAACACTCATGTGCATGTGTCTTTATGGTAGAATGATTTACATTCCTCTGGATATATACTCAGTAATGGGATTGCTGGGTCAAGTAATAGTTCTACTTTTAGCTCTTTGAAAAATCACCATACTGCTTTCCACAATGGCTGAAATAATTTATACTCTCACCAACAGTGTACAAGTGTTCCCTTTTCTCTGCAACCTCACTGGCATTTATTGTTTTTTGACTATTTAGTAGTAGCAATTCTGACTGGTGTGAGATAGTATCTCACCACTAAAATTTTGATTAGCTAGATACAGCATCAGACAGAGAGATAGACAAAAACAGGGAGACCAGAAAGACAGAGATAAAGTTTACATGCATGCATGCATATGACAAAAGCATTAAATTACTCAAAGTAAATATTTAAAATACAAAATAATTTTTATTCATGATATATCTAATTTTTTTGCTGTGGTAGAAAATACATAATTTAAAATTTACTGTAATAATTTTTTAAATTATTTTGATTACTAGGCCATATGGTAGTTCTATTTTTAATTTTGTAAGACCCTCCATACTGTTTTATGATAGAAGTGTTGGCTACATGGGCACTGTTTTATAATAAATTGCTAGAAATTACTCTTATTACAAAACTGAAATTCTGTACAAATTGAACAATAACTCTTCCTTTTTTTCTTCCCCCTAGGCCTGGCAACCACCATTTTACTTTCTGTTTCTAAGGGTTTGACTATTTTAGATACCTCATGAGATGGGATTATGCACTATTTGTCTTTTTTTGTAACTGGCTTATTAGCTTAGCATAATGTCTTTAAGACTCATCCATGTTGTGCCATATGATAGGATTTTCTCCTTTTATAGGGCTGAATAATATTTTATTATAGATATATACCAGTTTCTTTATCCTTTCATCTGTTGATGTACATTTAGGTTTTGTGTTTTTGTTTTATTTTGATGAAGTAACTTCACTCTAATACATGTAATAGATTTTGTTTTGTCTTTAAATTATTTTATTGTCTGTATTTGAGGTATACAATATGATACAATATGATGTTTTGTTATACATTTATATAGTGAAATGATTGCAACTGTCAAATTAACATATTGATCACCTTCCATAGCTACTTATGCTGTGGTAAAAGCACCTAAAGTCTATTTTTAGCAAATTTTCAGTGTACAATACAATATTATTAACTATAGATCTTATGCTGTACATTACCTCTCTAGACTTATTCATCCTATACAACTGCAACTTCATACTTTTTGACCCACTTCTTCTTATTGCCTTCCCCCGTTGCACCTGTTAATCACTGTTCAACTCTCTGCTCCTATAGATTTAACTGCTTTGTTTAGATTCTCTATATAAGTGACATCATAGAGAATTTTTGTTTCCATATCTGGCTTATTTTGTGTAGCATAATGTTCTCCTAATTCATCTATGTTGTTGCAATTTGCAGTACTCCTTCTGTAAGGCTGAAAAAAATTTATTGTGTGTGTGCGTGTATATATATACACACACACACACACACACACATATATATATACGCACATACAGTAATTATATATATACACGCACACGGATATATTATATATATATAATGATTGTGTGTGTGTGTGTGTGTGTGATTAGTACCCTTGTAGAAGATATCCCAGAGAGATCACTCATCCTTTCTGCCACATGAGGTTACAGTGAAAATATGACCATCTAGGAGAGAGACCCTAGCACAACAAAGAGAACAAAGAACAAGGTGAAATGCATGTGTGTGTGTGTCTGTGTGTGTGTGTGATGATTTCTTTCATTCACTCATTCATTCACCACTTAGGTTGTTTCCATATCTTGGCTATTGTGAATAATGCTGCAATGAATGTATTAGCACAGACATCTGTAGGAGGTACTGACTTCATTTCTTTGGGATATATTCCCAACAGAGAAACAGGAACTGCTATGCCATATGGTAGGTCTATCTTTAATTTTTTGAGACATCTCCATACTGTTTTATGATGACCACACTAATTTACATTCCCACCAACAGTGTCCAAGGGTTCCCATTTCTCTATACCCTTGCCATCACTTGTTATCTTTTGTCTTTTTGATGGTAGCTATCCTAACAAGTGTTAGGTAATAGCTCATTGAGGTTTTCATTTGCATTTCCCTGATGATTAGTGATATTGGTCACGTTTTCGTATACCTGTTGGCCATATTTATGTCCTTTCTGGAAAAATGTCTTTTCAAGTCCTTTGCTCATTTTTAATTAAGTTTTTTGTTTTGCTTTATTTTGCTCTTCATGTGAGTACCTTACATATTTTGAGTATAAACTTCTTATAAGATATGTGGTATGCAAATATTTTCTCCCAGTCCATGGGATACCTTTTCACCTTCTTGCTTGCTTCCTTCACTGTGCTATAGCCCATTTCCTAGATGATCATATTTTCATTGTAATCTTACATGATAGAAAGGATGATTGATCTCTCTGGGATATCTTTTATTATAAGGGCACAAATCCCATATATAAGGGTACTAATCTCATTTGTAAGAGATTTGTAATCCTTCCCTTCATATCACCATCCAGAGGTACCACCTCCTAATATTGCCTAATACCTCCTAACATCTTGAAAGTTAGGACTTCAACACAAATTTTTGGGGACACAAACATTCAGACCATAGCAACTCTGGAGAATCTTCTGCGTATGCTTAAGAATGCATTCTGCTGTTATTCTTATATATGAAAAACAGTCAAGCTGAGAGCCAAATCAGGAACAAACTCTCATTCACAATTGGGACAAAGAGAATAAAATACCTAGGAATACAGATAATCAGGGAGGTGAAAGATTTCTACAAGGAAAACTACAAAACACTGCTCAGAGAAGTCAGAGATTATATAAACAAACAGAAAAACATTCCATGCTCATGGTTAGGAAAAATCAGTATTGTTAAAATGGTCCTATTGCCCAAAGCGATATATAGACTAAACGTGATTCTCATTAAACTACCATTGAGATTTTTCACAGAACTAGAAAACACTATTTTAAAATTCATATGGACCAAAAAAAAAAAAAAAAAACCTGGATAGCCAAGGTAATCGTTCCCAGAAAGAACAAAGCTGGAGACATCATGCTACCAAACTACAGACTATCCTACAGGACTACAGTAACCAAAACAGCGTAATAATGGTACAAAAACAGAAGCATACACCAATGGAACAGAACAGAGAACTCAGAAATAAGACTACACACCTACAGCTACCTAATTTTCAACAAACCTGACAAAAACAAGCAAAAAAGAAAGGATTCCCTACTCAGTAAATGCTGCTGGGGTGACTGACTAGCCACATGGAGAAGACTGGGACTGGACCCCTTTCTTATGCCATGTACGAAAATCAACTCAAGATGGAACTGACTAGCCACATGGAGAAGACTGGGACTGGACCCCTTTCTTATGCCATGTA
>PVKP010015779.1:0-49640 GCA_004027715.1 Plecturocebus donacophilus | reverse complement strand
GTTGGGGGGAAATAGGGGAGGGACAGTGGGGGGGAGGGACAGTGGGGGGTGGGGAGTTGTGGGGAGATAGCATGGGGAGAAATGCCAGATATAGGTGAAGGGGAGGAAGGCAACAAATTACACTGCCACGTGTGTACCTATGCAACAATATTGTATGTTCTTCACATGTACCCCAAAACCTAAAATGCAATAAAAAAAAAAAAAGATAGGTGATTCTTAGGCTTACCCGAAAGCCACTATAAATCTTTCATCTGCCTGCCCACACATTTGCCGGCAGCCACCTTCTTTAAAACCTAATGGCTGTTGCTGCTTTTCTTTTAGGAAAATCTCACACAAGTGCCTCTCCTTGGCAGACTCTACACAAAGTCATACTCAAAAAGATGTTCTAAGAACAGTAGTCGTTGGCTTCTCCACACTACACAGGAGACTTGGAAGGCAGTAAAGATGCATCAAGTGGAGAATATACGATCTGCTAGAATTAGGTATAATTAGTATACCCATTTTACAGTTGATGAAACTGAGGCAGAGGCACAAAGAGGTTAATCAAGGTATCCCAAATCACATAACTTTAGTAAATGATAAAGTGATGATTCAAATGTAGAGCGTCTGGCTCCATAATTCCCGCTGTTGACATTGCATGAGATTGTGTTCATGGAAGACTTAGCTCAGGACAGCTTGGTATACCCATTAGTGCTACGCTCATTGTGGTGGCAGGGTTTTTATTCTTATTGTTACATTTCTTGTGTTACTATATTTGTTTTTCTCATAATTAGCACAACGGGGACTGCTCAGCTATTACTCACAGAATGTTGAATATCCTCACCAACAGTCCGCCCCACATTTCAAGGCAACCTAGGTGGGTTTTCTTCCTCTAAAGAATGTATAATTATGACTTAGTCTAAGATTTCTAAATAATTACCAATTCCCAAAACTACCATCCTGAGTACTCACAGATGTGTGCATGAATACAAGTATACATGCACACACATATGCATACATACACACACATATGCACACACACATACACACTACTGTTTATAAACAGCTTCGTAACTGTATTTCAATGGACGCGATTGATGAGGGTGAGTTCCAGGAGCTTCACCCAGGCAATCCCGGCTGGCCAATTATTGCAGGCAGCCTGCTCCCACCTATTCGCCACACAAAAAACATGTCAAAATGCACTTGGAAACAACCCTAGGCTGCAGCACACTGAGAAAGTGAGGCTGAGCATCAGACTTGCTGACTTCGGGCTGCCCAGCGTCGCCCGGAACGCATGTGTGGTCTCTGATTCCATCTCTAGGTACTGCAGGGAAGGCTCTGTAATTGGAAAATGCTGCCCAAGCAGAAAGTCTGCCTTGCTTAATAAACAGTGCTCTCTGAAGAAGTTCAAAATTACCAGAGGAGAAACACAGCCTGGTGTTACCATCCGTGTTCTAGAACTGGCTGAAATTGACCCAGTGTTTTAGCTGTGATCTTTCTCTTATAGCTCATTTAACCATACAATTAGGCAGTTAAGTAGATGCAAAATATTTCAAATGAAAGATGCTTCTCATCAATCCAGTGGTCAGAACTTTTTAAAGTAAATGATCAATTTGCTCTTTCTTCCTTGCTTTCTTCATCCCTTATTCCTATCCATTCCCAATCATGCTTAGGGGAAAAAAAAGAAAGAAAGAAACAGGCTGTTTATCTTAACTCAGCAATTTCATGATTTCTATCAGATGGTAGGAGCAAAAATAAGAATTTGGAAGATTTCAAATGAAAACCCTATAGAGCAGAGCAAGGGCACAATCACATGGCTAATGATGTATTTTGTAAATGTAAGGGAGAAAATTATGCATGAATACCAAATTTCCATGATAGGAAGGTGAACAGCCTGTTTCATGACTGCAAATTCAATGCTGGAAATCACATCACTCTGAACAGGTATACAGTTTTATATTCCAATTGAGAAAGGAGCGCCATGTGAATGCGCTCGGCAAAGAGGTAGCAGAGGAATATTGCTTCTTTAATAGGATTTTTTATTCAAATGTGCTGAGCCAAACCATTTAAAATTACATTTGAATAGTAAACAGATAACATCATCGTTTTTAAAAACCTGCACGCTCGTGCCGGATCAACAGGGAACCTGCAAAATAAAGACAGAGAGAAGGAGGTATCAGCGCTGAATAGAAAATAAAATTAAATATGACTTCTCAGTCACAAGGCCTTCTTCAGGCCTCAAAAAGGTAAAGCAAGGTTAATGCCATCCTTCATCAGCACAGCTCTGGGAAGGTCTCTGAGCCAGCAGGTTCTTCCTCATCCATGTACGTTTTAAAAACACAAATTTAATTTGGGTGGAGGTTTTTCTTGCCTCTTCCACCAAATCACTTTAGTTTCATTCATCAGTTTGCATTATTGGTGTTTAGTACGAGAAAGCAGGGAAAGGTGAAGGAGAAATGCAGTCAGGGAATGGCCCCCACAGAATTAAAATGCCACTGATACAAATGCAGAGGACATCTAAGGAAGCCCAGGAAACCATAGTAACCATCAACCCTTCCAGGAAAGCCTCGGTTTCCCGGAATCCTCCCAAATGAATTCTTACACTAGACAACGTTTCTGCATAACTAAAAGCTAGATCTTTATATGTGCAGACATTCCTATCAGCCTCAGTTTCCCAGAAATATTTTTTAAACATTTTCCTACATAAAGTATACAGATCAGTGCTCTGTGGGGGAAGGCTATCTTTTGTGTATTTTAATTAGAATTAATCAGGAGAAATTCAAACAGGAGAGGAAGAATTTCATGTGTAAGGGAAAGCATAGATGGCTGTAAGCTGAAAAATTCCTCGAATTTTGGAGAACTTCTGAGGCCAGGGTTTTGTGATCTGTCCACGAGGTGATGTCATTTTTCCCCTTTCTGCGTAGTTTATCTCACCAGGTTGCCATCCAGGCTTCTGTACATTTTGCTCTCCTCGAAGAAAGCATTATCATGAAGGTGTTAGAGATTTACACCCAGAAAGGCTGAACTGGAAGTTTCTGGTGTGACCTACCCAGAGGAACCCTGTGATGGATCAGAGGCCAGTCTGAGGCTTGCCTATAAAGCAGGGAGAGGTGCAACCAGAATCAGAGAATCAGCACAGCAAAGATACTAGATTGTGTTGTGCTTACATGATGACTTTAGGATTTTTTTTTCTTTTTTTTCTTGAGAGAGAAACTTGCTGTGTTGCCCAGGCTGGCCTCGAACCCTGGGCTCAAGTGATCCTCCTTCCTTTCAGCCTCACTGTAGCTGGGATTATAGGTATGTGCCACTATGCCCAGCTTTTAAAGGATTTTTTTTGTCATGGCCCAATAACTTTTTAAATTCTATTTGCAAATTTCTAAATACATAATAGTGAAAACATAAACAATGTAAAAAGGTATTCAGACAAACTGTCTCTCACTATTGTCCACTAACCGCGCTGCTGTCATTTCTTTGAATAGGTGGCCATCGGCTTTTTCATTATCATCATTCATCTTATTTATTTATTTATTTATTTATTTATTTATTTTGAGACAGAGTCTTGCTTTTGTGACCAAGGCTAGAGTGCAGTGGCATGATCTCTGCTCACTGCAACCTCACCTCCCGGGTTCAAGCGATTCTTCTTCCTCAGCCTCCCAAGTAGATGAGATTACAGGTTCATGCCACCATACCTGGCTAATTTTTGTATTTTTAGTAAAGACAGGTTTTTACCATGTTGGCCAGTCTGGTCTTGAACCCCTGACCTCAACTGATCAACCCATCTAGGCCTCCCAAAGTGCTGGGATTACAGACATGAACCACTGCACCCAGATGTTACTTTTCATCTTTCCAGAAAGTTTTGATGTGTTTGAATCATAGCTTCTTGACTTCCTCAAGTATCTTCTAGACCTCGACATACTTGACATCTCAGGCCCTGATTTTTCTCTAAGGATCAGACTTCTTGGTTTTTATACCGATCATCCTTCAAGAAATGAAAGCTTGTCTTTTCATTCTAATTTAGAACCACTACCATGATGTTAATAATATTTTCAGACATAAATACAGTTTCTTAGTAAGTTTGATCATTGTTTTGGAATATGAAAACTTTGTTTTTTCTCAGGCAAATCCATCATTCTGAAATGATCTTTCACTAATGACAATTTAAAAAGATTAAAACCCGTCTTACTCACCCATACATTTATTTGTTCTCTTTGAGTTTAAAGGTAGATTTTCTTCTCTCAGAAAATACTGTTGATGCTGTTTGCTATTATTTTATGGTATCTGTGGGTTTTGTTTGTCCAACAATCATTCTCCCTACTTTTGGTGACTGTACCCCATTTTTAGTTGGAGAACAATCCCTATTTTCAGCCTTTGTGTTTCAGATTGAGTTGGTACAATCCTTTAATCACAAGAATAGACACGTGACCCTTGCCAGGCCAATCAAATTCAGATTTCCCATGGCTGTTGTGATTTGTTTGGGGATCATCACATGACCCAAGCAGACCAATTAAAACTTGTTCTGGCCCTTTTATTGTTTGTCTTGGGAAAGAGAAATTCTCTGTCCTCTAGAGTTGCTAACCTAGGAGGTTTGTCAACCTAGAGCTGCTGGAGGCCATCTTGCCACCCACTGATGGACCTTACCTGAGAATGAAGCTATTTCATAGTGTCTGCGGTGGGAAAGGACAAAGAAAAGTAGAACTGAGAAATAGAGAAAGATAGATCCTAATTGTTTAATATCCAAATCCAAAATCTCTTTTTCAAAAATGTGAACTAACTAATCCCCTTTTGTTCAAACCATTTGAACTGATTTTCTGCCACTGGCAACTAAATGAGTCCTTTTATAGCATTTAATTGCAATAGCAGTCGACCTACATTTAGTCTATTTAAAACTGATCATTGGTTCATTCATACTGCCACCAACACTTCTGTAAGAGAATATAGTACTGTACATAGACCAAAAAGCTCTTCAAATATTATTGCTTACCTCTTTATAGACACTAAGCATTAAAATATGCTGGTAGCATGTATCAACTGGTATGAGATATTCAGCTAGTTCCCAAATCTGATGAATTGCCACTTGGATTGATACTTATACTTTCCTACAAAAATATTTTTTGGAGACTGACACTCAGCTAGTCTAATAATTTCCACATCAGTAAGTTCTGGCCCCACCTGACCTCAGAATCAGAAGCTACAAGAATGGGACCCAAGAACTGATATTGTTAATGTCTTAGCACCACTATCTGGCTTAGTCAATTCAGGCTGCTATAACAAAATGCCGTAGACAGGATGGCTTATAAACAACAATAATTTATTTCTCACAGCTCTGAAGCCTAGGAATCCAAGATCAAGGTGTTGACAGATTCTGTGTCTGATGAGCACTAACTTCCTCATTCATAGAACCAGGTTCATAGATTTGACTGTGTCCCCACTCAAATCTCACCTTGAATTGAAATAGTCAGGGGCAGGGCCAGGTGGAGATAATTGAATTATGGGAGTGGTTTCCCCCATACTGTTCTCATGGTAGTGAATCAGTCTCATGAGACCAGATGGTCCTATAAGTGGGAGTTCTCCTGCACAAACTGTCTTGCCTGCCACCATGTAAGTGGTCCCTTTGCTCTTCCTTCATCTTCTGCCATGACTGCAAGGCCTCCCCAGCCATGTGGAACTGTAAGTCCATTAAGCTTCTTTCCTTTATAAATTACTCAGTCTCGGGTATTTCTTTATTAGCAGCATAAGAACAGACTAATACAGATGGCTGTCTTCTCAATGTGTCCTCCCATGGCAGAAGGCATGACTGTGCTCTCCAGGGTCTTTTTTATAAGGGAAGTAATCCACCAACACTTCATGACCTAATTACCCTCCCAAAGGCCCTAACTCCTAATACCATCACATTGGAAGTAAGGATTTCACTGTATAAATTTTGGGGAGACACAAACATTCAGTCTCCAGCAATTAACAAAAGCCTCTTAATGGGCATTATGCATCCAGCCCAGAACTAATCTTCAATCCAGCCTATCTCCAAATTATCAAATGAAACCCAGCAGTTGAACCCTATCTTTGTTTTCATGAGATCAAAAAATACACTTTCCTAATATCAGAAGTCCTACTTTTAGCATCTTATGGCTTCGTATCTTCTTATTCTGTCTTAATACACATACAAGCTTCATTCATTAAAAAAAAAATTTGTCACAGGCAAATTGCATTGCCATACTAAACTGCATCAATAGTCAGCAAATCAGTAGATTCCTCCTACTTTTGCTGACACTTCCATTTTCAGCATTTAATTATTTAAAATCCCTTATCAATAACTTTTACCAAATACCCCAACCATGAGACTGGGAAATCAGAAGAATCTCATGATGAAAATCATCATTGTGCTCAGTTCATGATGAATATTGGAAAAAAAAAAAAAAAGACCAGAACACATTCTCAATCATCACCATAGGTAAACTGATACACAGTATATTTGTGTTATTAAAATATTTTGGGAATGGATAGATGTTAAGAGGGGAAAGATATACTCAAAGCCTTCTTAGGAGAATGATGTTGATAAAAAATGATGTTGAGAAACCTCAAGAAACTTGAGAGCTTTGGAATCTAAAAGGGCAAATGTTTCTCAGCTGCAACTGATTTGTAGCTATGTGAAAATATGGCAGACATATGTTTTAAGAGAAACCATAAATATAGATATTTGGATAAAATCTTCCAATTTTTAAATGTTTATTTTAAAAGAAAATCAACAAGAACTCTTTATGGACCAAACAAATTATACCTCCAGGGCCATGTGCCCATCCAGTGATCAATGTGTAGTCAACCTCCTCACTGGAGATCTGAAGGAATTGTTATGTCCTTAGAGCATTTGGTGATTGCTAATCAGTTACATTAGACAAAGAGCAAAGGCATTATTTATGCTGCACCTTTTTTGGGGAAAACTTTCTTCACTTAATCTAAAAGTGAGCCCTTTGTCCATTGGCAAATTTAAGAAACATCTTTTTGGCTTTCCAATATTAAATAAGGTGTCAACAATCTTTGGAAAGGGACCTTAGTCATTCCAAAGCTGTTTTTAAATGAACAGAACAGTTATCCCAGGGAAAGTGTGCTTGTGATACATACAGGCTTTAAAGTTCTGCTTTTCAAACTAGCAAGCCTAGTGCCTGCATAAGTAGAGATTTGTTTATTCTGCTTATCTCAAGCTGTAGCGAATATTGTCCCTGTCTCTAAATGGTCAGATTTCTGCCTGCCATATCTTAATTCTGTCTTAAAGAGATAACTCTAAAAAGTTAGAGACTGTGTTTACTGAACCTGTTATACTCACACAAAAGGATGCTAAATATTTGATGATAATCTTCCTATTCTTTGAATTAATATGAGTGCCAATCTAAACAGCACATGTTGAACGAAAATTTTATTTTAATTGCATTTCCCATATTCCCTTCTCTTCACATAAATTCTAGGAATAAAATTAAAGTCAGCTCTAAAAAGCGTGTCTTTCCTCCTCTAAATGACACGTAGACATTAGTTTTGCCTTAATCACTTTCCATTTGAGCAGCTTAGGAGGGCTCAGCATGAATTTTTTATGTGTCAGATATACTCCTCCACCTACTCAATCCCTTCCTGCTGTTTCCTGCATTTTTCCCCCATCATGCTTTTACTTTGGAAGATCTATTTCCTCCAAGATATTCAGTGGTTTTTTAAAGTACTTTTGCCCCCGGTTCGCTGGAACAATGCTGAGTGTACAGGAATATTGGTAAACTCAGCAATTCAACAGGCAAAAATGGAAAAGAAGTGTCAAAGTCATTGGGGAATGTGGAGGACACCCATTAGGCATATTCCCCTGGGCTTGAGGAAGCCCTGAAATGCCTGGGAAGCACTTTTCTTTCCGAGATGGGTGAGGACTTTGCTATTTCCTATCTGTGTTCACCTAGAGGAGCTAAGTTCAGGAATTAAAATTTAATGAAGAATCAAGTTTGAAATTCTGCACTAGTGCACAATGCTTATAAATACACCACACTGATACTATGCGGGTATTATAAATAATACATGTAATGTTGATTAAAATTTTGATGTAAATTTCTAAAAACTTTATTAAAGTTGTAAAATAACTGGCATTGGTTGTTTATAGTTAGGTGACAACTTAATTAATCAACCACTGTCTCCACTGCAATAAAGACTAGAAAAGCATATTCTCCACTTTATTTTTATCCCTGAAGAATGAGCCAGAAAACACAAAATCATCTCCCTTTTAAAACATCAAGTTATCTTTCTTTCAAAACAGTCTGAGTATTAATTGTGAAGCACGACAGCACATAGTCTTTGCCTAGACTCATAATTAATCTGGAAAATACAAGTCTCTGACATTCAACTGGTGAAGAACTAAAGTGATTGCCAGGGAACATTTATTCACACTAAGTCCAGAAATGATCATTTTTGGCTTGGTAGAGAGAAAATTTTCAATTTTCAGGTCACTAAACAACTTAATTCTTTATTAGAAATAAAAAATTAAGCACACAAATCATCACTACGTGAGAGAAAATAGATATATACTCATATATATTGCACGCTGCTTGTTTCAGGATTCTTGTTTAATGAAACTTATCCCTTTTAAAATAAAAAATCCCAGGCTGATATTGAAGATGAATAAGATGATGGCTAGAGTAACATTTTAGATAGCCAGTGTTTTATTACTTTATTATTGTCCTTTTGCAAGAGTTTTATTAAAATGAAATATTTTAGGAATTACAAGAAAAGGTGTCTGTAATTGTTAATGTGGGCTCCATTCATTCATTTACTCAACAAATTTACTGTCTCCCATGCCCTATGGTGGCATCAGGAGGGTTTCCAGGGTCAACTAGATGCAACTACATGATCTACTGAGTTTACACTGCAGCAAGAAAGACATATTGGACATAAATAACTTTGCGGCAAGGAGATTGAACCAAACCCATCTGGATTCAAAGCCCAGTTCCGTCTGACTCTTTGAATCTCAATTTTCTCATATGTAAAGTAAGCCTAGCAATATTACCTATATCATAAAGGTTATGATGATTCAATGGCACAATTCATGATAAATTCTTAGCACAGTGCTAAATATATAGTAAGTCTTCTATTTATGTGTCCTCTTACTGTAGTTGTAGTGTTGTTGTGGTGGCGGTGGTGATGGTCATTGTCCTCCAAAGGAGTAATTGTCACGATGTGAGCTCTTAGCATGCAAGAGGGAAATATGATTTATCATCACCCAGATCTCCACTCTTTCAAATTACCCTCACACCATGATTATTCTGACTCTCCATCTAGGCTCAGCCATGTATAATAATTGGCTCCTTAAACCATGCTTCAAATCTGAATCATGTTGTTATTTACCAGCTGGCATTGCTAACACAAACCCTGGATTAGCCATTAAGCAAAATAAGTCTGTGCTTAGGACAGGAAGGGGAGGGAGGGGACACCTGGCAGTTTTCTACCTAGTTAAAAGAAAAACTAGGAGAAAAACCTAGTTAGGCACATGCTTTTAAATCTCTTACTGTCACACTCAACTTCAGTGAAATTTTTTATTATTACCTTCTTGGAGTGTTTGACTTTAATTTACATTGCTTAGAAAATGTTTATTTGGACACGATGAATGACTAAAGTTTAAAACTTTGGTTGGAAGGTGTCATCAGATATCACATTTGTTTTTAATCTCATGGAATGAGAGTGTCTGCTTCTTTTCCAGTGTCAACACAACTGACTAGATCTGGCTAGCACTTAACTCATCAGCTGATTTGTGTAACAGACTCTTAAGCTCTTGATTTTAAGTGGTGAGAGGGCCCAAGAGAAGCCACTGTTGGACACTGCTTAGGGCATTAACTGGCCATACGCTAGCCCTGTTAACTATCCATAGGAGTGTACAACATTTGTCTCCTGTATCCTAATAACCACTTTCCCATAGATATGTGAGCCTGACTCCTCATGCCTGGAGACAAAATTGCATTGATGATTTTCATAGGCTCAGGTCTGCATGATCTCTCAACATTACGAAGGCCAACCTCCTATTGGAGGTCTAAACCCTATTTCTTCTTTTGGTGGCCCTATAGTCGTTCTGCTGCTCCTTCTGCTGTGTTCTACTACTTATTGTTACTACAACACTTTTAAAACTATATTTTATTTTATTTTAAATTCCAGGATATATGTGCAGGATGTGCAGGTTTGTTACCTAGGTAAATGTGTGCCATGGTGGTTTGCTGCACCTATCAACCCATCACCTAGGTATTAATTCCCACGTGCATCAGCTATTTTTCCTGATGCTCTTCCTCCCACCACCTCACCTCCCTGACAGGCCCCAGTGTGTGTTGTTCCCCTCTGTGTGTCCATGTGCTCTCATGCACTGTTTGGTTTTCTGTTCCTTCATTAGTTTGCTGAGGATAATGGCTTCTAGCTCCATCCATGTCCTGCAAAGGACATGATCTTGTTCCTTTTAATGGCTGCACAGTATTCTATAGTGTCTATGTGCCTTGGAATACTATGGTATTCTAGAATCTACAAGAAATAGATTTTCTTTATTCAGTCTATCATTGATGGGCATTTGGGTTGATTCCATGGTTTTGCTATTGTAAATAGTGCTACAATGAACATACAGATGCCTGTGTCTTTATAACAGAATGATTTATATTCCTTTGGGTATATACCCAGTAATGGGACTGTTAGGTCAAATGGTATTTTTAGTTCTACATCTTTGAGGAATTGTCACCCTGTCTTCCATAATGGTTGAACTAATTTACATTCCCACCAACAGTGAAAAGGTGTTTCTATTTTTCCACAGCCTCACCAGCATCTGTTGTTTTTTTGACGTTTTAATAGTCACCATTCTGACTGTGTGAGATGATATCACATTGTGGTTTTGATTTGCATTTCTCTAATGATCAATGATGTTGAGCTTTTTTTCAAATGTTTCTTGGCTGCATGTATGTCCTTTTTTGAGAAGTGTCTGTTCATGTCCTTTGCCCACTTTTTAATGGGGTTGTTTTCTTGTACATTTGTTTAAGATCCTGGTAGATTCTGGATATTAGACCTTTGTCAGATGGATAGATTGCAAAAATTTTCTCCCATTCTGTAGGTTGTCTGTTCACTCTGATGATAGTTTCTTTTGCTGTACAGAAGCTGTTAAGTTTAATTAGATCTCATTTGTCAATTTTTGCTTTTGTTGCAATTGCTTTTGACATTATCCTCATGTTATCTTTGTCCGTGCCTATGTCCTGAATGGTATTGTCTATATTTTCTTCTAGGGCATTTATACTTTTGGGGTTCACATTTAAGTCTTTAATCCATCTGAATTAATTTTTGTATAAGGCTTAAGGAAGGGGTCCAGCTTCTGTTGTCCACATATGGCTAGCCAGTTTTCCCAGAACCATTTATTAAACAGGGAATCCTTTCCTCATTCCTTGTTTTAGTCAGGTTTTTCAAAGATGATTGTACTTGTATGGTCTTGTTTCAGAGATCTCTATTTTGTTCCATTGGTCTGTGTCAACTACAGCACTTTGAATGCATTTCCAGTATAGCCCAAATTGATTTGTGCTGTCATTATTTGTTTACATGTTTACCCTTTCAGGATAACACCTCACCCATCTTTCAGTTCATAGCAATTGACTCCGTGTTCAATAAATATTTTGAGCAAGGAAACTTGTAACTTAATGAAAAGATGTCAATCGAAATAGCTGAAACGTATTTAATACTTCTTATCAGGGTCCAAATTAGATTAAGCTCTAAGTAGTCTAATTAAGCATAGAAATGTTGTCTTAGATTCTTTTGTCACGAATATTTCTAGACCTGAAAATCCAAATTTTATAATCGGTGACTCTCAGATGGCTAATAAAGAATGTGTATAGGATATTCAGTCTTCTCAGAAAATAGGAAAGAAAGTTGAGATGTTCTGGGTCACTTGTATTTCCACCTTCCACTGCAGTTCAATATGAAGTCATTAGTTAAATATCAATTTATCTTGAATTATTATCTTCTTCCAGTAACTAGCCTACTTTTCTGAACCTCTTCCCATCAATACAATTGTCTATTCTTGCCATCACTATTTACTCCCTATATTAATTGTCCAATAACAGTTCTCAGTACTTATCTCAATGGAGACTTAATAGCAGCATGTGGCATAGTTTATTGCTCTCTCCTTTGTGAAACACTCTCTTCTTCATTCAGCCATCTTCTTGGCTGGTTTCTCTTCAGCTCCATAACCTGCAAACGTAAGTGCATCCACACAGTCCTTGAACTTTCTTTCCTTCCCTCTCACCAGTCATTTCTTTAGAAATCTTATCTAGTCTCATAGCTTTAAATGCCAACTATACTCAGAAGGCTCCCAAATTATGAGCTTTAACTCACCCATCAATTAAAGTTACAAATACAACTGCATAGATATGTAGGTGTCCACCTGGACACCTAACAGGCATCTGTTGTGCCAGACCCCTATTAGCTCCAATGGTCATGAAACCAGGTTCAAGATGTTGAAGAAGCTACTCAGAGCTGGCAAATATAACATAGTGTTTACTGAAGGAAAGTTACATACAGAGCAGTCTAGTGGTGGCTGCCTGGACAGGAGAACCACATGGCCTACAGAAAACATGCAGTTTATGTAGCATTTTTACTTGGCACTCTTCCTAACAACCTCCACCTGAAAATTGTTATTTAATCCAAAACAAAGGACTTCCATCCCATCGATGATATTGGAGCTCAGATATTTCTCATACATAAAGAACGAATCTCTAGCTTGGACACTTTGGGATTCCTTAGCTCAGAGCTTGGCACACACTTTTAGATGTATCTGCCTTACAGGGTCATGCTTGGGTAATGCTTAAGTTATTACTGTCAGGTGTATCTGCCATAAAGCATCTCTAACCTAACATGTCTAAAACTGAACTTTTACTATTCTTACATCACATCATAATCACTGTTTTCTTTTGTGTGATTACTCAGACCAAACTCCTCGAAATTATCCCTGACTCCTCATACCTCACAACCACTCTACTCGCAAATTCTATTGATTCTGCCTTTCACATACATCCAGAATCTTACCACTTCTCACAAACTCTACCCTGGTCCAAAATCCATCATTTTTTTTCTGAGATTATTACAAGCATTTCCTAATCGTCTTCCTGTTTCTACTTCTGTTCTCTCCACAGTCAATGCTGAATACACTAACAGAGTGATCCTGTAAGTAGGATGATGTCATTCCTCTGCTCAAACTCTCTGATGGCTTCCATTTTATCAGAGCAAAAGTTGACATTTTGCAGTGGCCCGTAAGGCCCTGGTAGGATGTTGTTATTTGTCGTTTCTCCATCTCTCTGGTTTCATTTTCCATCTCCTCTTCACACACTCTACTCCAGATATGGTGGCTTCCTTGTTTTTCCTCAAACATATCAGAGCCTAGAACAGGTTTGACAGAGGGTAGGTATTTGATGACTATTGTGGAAAAAGGAAGGAAGGGAGGGAGGGAGGGAGGGAGAAATAAGACAAATGGCTCAAATATAGCATTCAAAAGTAAAGTAGCTGTTTTTAAAATAATATGCTTTGTCATTTTAACAGTCAATAGAAATATTCTTTAAAATACATCTAAGCAGAATTTGGATTTTGATACCAGCTTTAAAGCTGAATTGTAGGGGTTTGGAATCATTCTTACCAGTCTGTGTTTTCAGAATATTATCTAAGCGTCCATAGACAAATGGAGCAAGCACATTATAGAGCCTCAGAATGGTTTCAGAAATAATCAAAGCATTTTATTCCAAAAAAATAATATTCTGAAGTATTACTTAGGAGCACAGGCATTCATTTCATGGACAAATAAAAAATGCAACCTGAAGAAATTGACATTATTCAGCCAGAAAAAAGTATACAACTTAAGGGAAAAATTGGGTTAAGAGAAAAGAAGTGACCAACCAATGATATCAGATAAAAAAATTCAGAATAAGTCTCCACAAACTTACAATAGACACAGTTTTTAATACTTCACAGATCAATTTCAAAGCCATTCTCGTTGTGCTGCAGAAATCACAACTCTGGATCTATATAACTTCAGTTACTAAAATTTTAATATCCTTGATATTGTTTTAAGAAAAAGCATCATGACCTTAAAGTGCACAAACTATGGAACCACAGTAAGTTTTGGATCCAAACCGTGAACTGGAGGCTCTGCAGAGATACAGGAACAAGGAAATGGAGGTCTACCAAGAGAGAAGCAAAAAACTGATGTCTCCACCTGCCCCACAAAACTAAAAGTCCTAATAATGATAAAGCGTTTCAACGTTTCCTTTCTTCTGTCTGTCTACTCCACCTAAGTGGTTTATCCAGATACCTAAAGCTTGATTGTCAGTTTTTGGTTTGCCTAAAAGATATTGCCTGCTTGCCTACCTTATCAAGCAAAGTTTATTGGATGTAATTTAGCTTATTCCTGATGGCTCAGCTGCTTCCAGAGACACAGTGTGCTATAGCGATAAAGAATTGGACTTTAGCAACAGAGCCAGACCCTGTCTCAAAAAAATTAAAAATTAAAGAATTGGAGTTTAAAGACAGACTGACATGAGGAACTGCTCCCTCTTCCACTCACAAGACCTTTGACCTCAGACAAAGTTATTTAAGCTCTCTAACCCTCAGTGTCTTCATCTGAAAAATAGGTACATTAACACTATTTCTGCAAGAATCCAGTGGGATACACACAAGAGCAGCACTCAAATGTTCTTGTGACTTATCACCTTGCTTCCACACCCATCACTAGCACAGATATTCTGGACCATACCAGCTGCCAAGCACGCAATGGACGAGAAAATTGAGACTGGCCTTTCCAGACTGCATAAATCCCGGTACATTTTTCTGTTACCCTAAACCCCCTTGATCTCAATTTCCTCTTTCCAGATTGTCAGCCATAGTTATCCCAACATGCTTTGCAGCCAAAACTATTGTCTCAGCTATTACAGTTCTCACACTAAATTGCTAGAGATTTTCTGGCTCCTCCCTCCTCTGGGATCTTGCTGGTGTCATTCGGCTCATCCTTTGCTGCTCTTCCAGTTTACAGCTTCTCTTCTACTGTGACTGGCACTAACCCCCTGTGATACTTAGAATTACAGAAGTGTAAATACACTTCAGATCTCTTATGTAAGTCAGGATCATGAACTTTGACGCATGGACTTGGGAACAGCGATTTAATCACCCAAGATCTTTTTGTAGGGCACAGAGGGCAAAGGACTTCAACCTCTATCAGAGTCTGAATACCAGCTGTAGTCCAAGACAGCGCTAACCACTGACAGGAAGATGGGTAATTAATAACAACTGATATTTGTTAAGTGGTCTCTACACTTGAACTATATGCCCTCTTTTAGACCTGTTTTTATTCCATTGTACAGGCCACTCATCCAAGTTCACCAAGCTAATAAGTGGCAGACCTGAGATTTAAGTTTCAGGTAGTGTGACTCAAAATCTGTGGCGCTTCCACTGGGCTACACCACCCTCCCATGCAGCCCTCCAAGAACTCCCAGGTGAGCAGGGTGGGCTCAAAGAGAGACTGAGAGAATACACTCCTAATGGAAGCTGGTGGAAATGGACTAGGATTTGGTGGACAGGTGGAGAGGAGTTGAGAACTGGGAATTAAAGAAGCAAAAGAAAGACGAATGAACTAAGCAAGATGCATTCAGGAAAAGTAGGAGGTAGTGACCAAAAAAGGGAGAGGCCACCATAGCCCAAACCTGTAAACCCTCATTGGGAAAATCGTTAGATGCTTTGGGCCACATCCTTCAAATAAGTCAAATACTATCCATGATAAGGTAGGTCACAACTTCCCACTCAGTGTGAAATGTAGCATGATATTAATCCCCTTAGTTCTCAAGGATGGGGCCAGGAGACCAGAACCTTCAGGTAGATTCGTTTATTTTTCTGCCTAAAGAAAAACTCACAGAGGCTCCAGCACAGCCACGTAGTAGAAGATTGATGGACAAAAAAAAAAAAAAAAAAAAAGGAAGTGACATGGAGAAATCAGTACAAACAGTATCATGATATAAAAGAGGTTAGGAAGCCTGGGATAAGTATTCCCATTCCTTGTGATTTTCTTCATTATTCCAGTGGGTTCTGGTACTCTCAGAGTATTGAGATGTCTGCAAATCTAAACTCTTGAATTGGCAAGAAAACCTACTTTGGAGTGTCAGGAACTGAGAAAATTACATGAAATAAGATTGTCCAAGCAGTTTCCAATATCTGAAGGGATCTAATAGAGCATGAAGTAACAAAAGCAAAAGCTTTCACTGAAAATAACATTGAGGGTTCTAGCAGGTTACTGGTAATCCATTAATTCACAGGACATATCACAAGAGAGATATAGCAACCAAGGTCCCTCAGAGGTAGTGAAGCAGGGCTCATTCTTGTTGCTAGTGACTCTGTATCCACAGCAGCAAGGCCTATTCCAGACCCCTCAGGCAGGGGAGCTGAGGTTGCTGACACATTTTCTACCCAGTTCAGGATTAGCTCAGATATTGCCAGGATCTGAGGATGGGTATCTTGGTCTATTTGTGCTGCTACAGTAAAAAGTACTGTAAACTGGATATGCAACAAACATTTCTTTCTGGGAAGTCCAACCTCCAGGCACTGGCAGATTCCATGCGTGGTGAAGGCCCCTTCCTCATTGAGAATACTGTCTCAAAGCAGCTTCTGGGGTTTCTGCTCTAAGACACTAACCTCATTCATGAGAGCTCTGCTCTCGTAACCTAATTACCCCCCAAAGACCCCATCTTCTAATACCTTCACATTGGGCATTAAGGCTTCAACATATGAATTTTAGAGGCACATAACCATTCAGACCAGAGCAGTGAAAGAGGAAGACCACCCACTCAGTCTAGCAGACCCTCAGGAAGGCACAGGCAAACCTCATACGTTTCCCCATGGCCTCGCATCTTGAAAATTGTTGACCTGCTGAAAGAAGGTTGTGTCTTCTTGGAAAGGACTATTAAAAGAAAAACTTTAGCCAAATTAAATTCAAAGGAGTTAAATTGAGCAATGAACAATTCATGAATGGGACAGCCCGCAGAATCACAGCAGATACACAGAGGCTCCAGCGCAGCCACGTGGTAGAAGATTGATGGACAAAGAAAAAAAAAAAAGGAAGTGACATGCAGAAATCAGAAGTGAGATATAGAGACAACTAGATTGGTTACAGCTCAGCATTTGCCCTATTTGAACATGGTTTGAACACTCGGCAGTATATGAGAGGGCAATGTATGGATACTGGGATGGATCCAGTCACTGTTACAGGTGCACACTCCCAAGTTAGGTTTTTGATCTTCCCTACCTATTGTTAGGTTACAGTTTGTCCACAAGGACTCAGACAATAGAAGTATGGAGTCCCTCTCAGATCATATTTAATTCACTTTTACGGGACACAATTAGTACGTGCAAACAGGACCATGCCCCTACTCATCCCGTTCCATAATCAGAGAAGAGGACAGGAGCATAGCGTTTACCACTCTCTCCTACAAAACAAAGCCCAAACTTGTCACTTGGTATAAAGACCCTCTCATGGGCCTTCAGGACTTTCTGTAGCTTCAGACATCCTCCCTCTCCATTGGTGATTTCCATTTCCTCCAATTTACATTAATCCATCCCTGCTCCAGTGCAAGTCATGGAGTCATAAACCCTGGGGTTTTTCACCACACTTTCAACCATTCAGCCTCTGTGGGTACTTCCATGCTTCCAAACCCTCATCTGTGCCATTGACGCAGCATTTTGGAGGAAGCTGCGCCTCATTTGGTTCTCATTACTGGCAAATAAAAGTTCAGGAAAATGTGTTGGCAAGATTTGCAGATTTCTGGCTCCCTGCAAAATCACTCATTCCCACAGTGCTGCTGTCCCAATCCCCAGGTGGCAATCACACTATTTTTACAAAACCCACCACGTACTCTATGTCTAGGGGGGTAAAAATGGCCGGGAACTAAGGCAGCAGCCTGTAGCCCAATATTTATTCAGCCCGTTCTGAGTTATTGTCTGCTTGCTATTTCCTCCCACCCCAGGACTCGGTTTATTATTGAAAGAAGCTTCTCATCTTCTCTTTCTTATTCATAATGGCTGAGAATGTCACCTCTAAAACCTTTTTCTTGCCCCTGCTTTGACCAAATAATGTAGCCTCCCAACATCCTCCCTTGGCACTCAATATTATATCAAATTCAAATAAATCACAGTTGACTTTAAAACCCTCCAGCAATTCGTGTCTGCCTACATCAACTCCCACACTCCTCAGTTGCTCTTGTCACATGAACCTCCTTGCAGCCCTCTTGCCTCCACAACTTGCAATTTTTCCTGCCTTTCTTGCTCTCTCACCCACCTGAATGAACCTCCCATCCCTAACTATCAAATTACTGGTTTGAGAAGAAACAGGAAAGGTTGAGTCAGGTATCCTGATGCATATTCTTACCTTGCTAATTTCTGGCACTGTGACCTTGGGAAATAGCAGTTATCATAGTGATAACAAAGGTGGCATTTATCCAGCACTTTCATGTTTTTAACCCGTTTAATTCTCACAACAGCCTATGAGACACAGACTACCATTATCCCCATTGTAAGGATATGGAAAATCACCCAGCCTCTCTGAGACCAAGTTTTCTTATTTAAAAACTGGAAATAATAATATCTACTCCTCAAGGGTAAAATTATATATGTATATATATGCAATACACAGCATATAATTTATGTCAGTTTCCTCCCTTTCTAGCCCCATTGTCAAGTTCACCTTATTCACTATTTCCTACAATGTTTGTCTCTCTCAGAATTCTCCACTCTAAAGGCTAGTGCTCTTCTTCAGCTGTTAAGTATTGTTCCTTCCTCCTCTCCTTCAAAATGCATAAGAGCTACACACTAAGTTTTTTTAAAAGGAAACAGGGGTTATGTCTGCTATGTCCCAGAAACATAATGACCTTCAGCTCAGCACCACTGCTTCATGACACTTTGTTCGTGTTTGAAATAGAAACGTGACTTTACCTTTAGGAGGGGGAGCAATTGCCTATTAAATATGTGAACCGAGGCCTTTTCCATCTGCAGAGATCTTTCCTCTTTCCCACCTGTTTACTGAAATGCCTTCACCAGAGGACAAAGCTTGCCATTCACAAAGCCAGACTTAAAATGCAAATCTCACTGCATAAGTTAATTCTTGGATGTGACTACAAGTCACTGGTTTCAAATCTTCTCTTGCCAGCAGGGATTGGCAGAGATGAAGAGAAATGAGGCAGAAACACAGGCAGGCACAGAGCTGGTTGTGTCCATTTAGCCATTTGGCCCAGAAATAACACCATAGTTCACCATGCCTAGTATAGACGTGGCTACAGTGACAATCAAGGTGAAAGATATAGGTTTTCATGTGATTTCTTAACAAAGAGAAGATTGTTAACTATGATTGTGATCTGCCTATACCTCAGTTTACAAGGTAAGCCCCCTTTGTTACTTTACTTATAACTTTGACATTATTTGATAATTAACATTCATACATCCACTGTCCCCTGAAGTCAATGAAATTACCAATATTTCACATATTTCAAGGTGGGACTAGAATTTGGCCTCCTTAAATAAATGGCATCTTATGTAAAGATTACTTTTTCCGTGTTAGTAAAAGACACTGAATAAATATTAGTACCTATAATTATTTTCCAGAAATAAATAAGGTGAAAAAACACTGTTGTTGCAGACAGCCTCTAAGATGTCCACAGTGATCCCTGCCCCTGGGTATTCACACCCTTATGTTAGTCTCCTCTTCTTGAGGATGAGTTGGACTTGCTGACTTGATTCTAATGAATAGAATACTGACAAGGTGTCAGAGGTATTCGAACCAGAGTGACTCCATCTTGAATGAGGGCTAGGAAAAAGGAGTCTGGGACTTGCTGGGCTGCATTCCCAGGAGGCTAGGCATTCCTAGTCTCAAGATGTTTACAGCTAAGGGAACAGATGAATAATGTTTACAAAACAGACCTAGGCCCAGGAATGCCTTGAGAAAAAAAACATACCTACTTTTGCTTTAAAGATAATAATATCGATTCTTGCAAAAGATAGTAATTAAGAAAATCCCTTATCACAACCCTTGTAATAGAGCACACTTCTCCATGATTTTTGTTGTTGTTATCCCATTATAAACAAGCATCATACTTAGGGTGGGTGCGTTCCTCCTCTTACTTTTGGGAACACCCTACTATCTCTATGGAGGAGCTATTCTTTTACCCCTTTACTTTCTTAATCAACTTGCTTTCAGTTTGCACTGTGGACTTGCCCCAAATTATTTCTTGTGCGGGATCCAAGAACCCTCTCTTGGTGTCTGGATCAGGACCCCTTTCCAGTAACAAAAGTAATGGGATGACAATTCTGGGATCAGGTTCTAGATAGATTGCAGCTCACGCCTTTTTTTTTTTTTTTGTGAGGCAGAGTTTCCACTCTTGTTTCCCAGGCTGGAATGCAATGGTGCAATCTCGGCTCACTGCAACCTCTGCATCCTGGGTTCAAGCAATTCTCCTGCCTTAGTCTCCCAAATAGCTGGAACTACAGGCATACACCACCACACCCAGCTAATTTTTTGTACTTGTAGAGATGAGGTTTCACCATGTTGGTCAAGCTGGACTCGAACACCTGACCTCAGGTGATCCACCTGCCTCAGCTTCCCAAAGTGCTGGGATTACAGGCATGATCCACCATGCCCAGCCCAGTCTCTTTCACTCTCTTACTTGCCCAGGGGAAATCAGCTGCCATGTTTCATCCTTCCCTATAATGTCCACATAGTAAAGAATTGACACAAGCCTCCAACCGACAGCCAGAAATTAACTGAAGCCCTCATTCCAACAGGCTGCAAGAAACTAAATCCTTCCAAGTGGGCCTGGAAACAAATCCTCCCCTAGTCAAACCTTCAGATGAGACTGTTACTCTAGGTGACATGGTACCTACAACCATGTGACTGTTAAGCAGGTTCTGAATGAAGAGACCACCTAAACAAGCTTTGTGTGAACAGTAAGGCTGTTTATTCATTTGAGTGTGAGCAGACTGAGTCCGAAAAGAGAGTCAGCAGAGGATGGGGGAATAGGAGCTGGTGTTATAGGTTTGAGGTAGGCAGTGGGAAGTTACAGTTCAGGGCAGTTTTTGCAAGCCAGGGGGGTTGTCACAGGGTCCAATGTCACAAGGTTGACTTATCAATTGAGGCAGGAACAATGGTACAATGTCACAAGGTTGGTTAATCAGGCACTGCAGGAGCTAGCTATTCCTCTTCTTTTGTGGTTTTCCTGTTACTTCAGACTTTCTGACTCCAGGAGGACATCTGGAGGTGTGCGTGCAGGTCACAGGGGTCACTATGGCTTGACTATGATCTAGTCCATGGTGCAGTCAATTCAAAAGACTTTATAGTGACCTTGAAACAGAAAAATATCCAGATAAACCATGCCCAGATTCCTGACTTGCAGAAATTGTGAAATAATCAATATTTGTATTTTAAGCCATGAATGTGCGAGGTGATTTGATACACACCAATACATAACTAAGACAAGTGCCTTTTGAACTCCTTTTCCCTTAAAATCACAGAGGATTTAACATGACTTTCAGAATTATAAAAAACAAATTTTTATTTCAATATCGTATTTAAATTTCAATGGGGAGATGGAGTCTTGCTCTGTCACCCAGGCTGGAGTGCAGTGGCATGATCTCAGTTCACTGCAACCTTCATCTCCCAAGTTCAAGCAATTCTCCTGCCTCAGCCTCCCGAGTAGCTGGGATTACAAGTGTGAGGCACCATACCTGGCTAATTTTTGTATTTTTAGTAGAGGTGAGGTTTCGCCATGTTGGCCAGGCTGGTCTCAAACCGCTGACCTCAAGGGATCCATCCACCTCAGCCTCCCGAAGTGCTGGGATTACAGGTGTGAGCCACCAGTCCTAGCCTTTTATTGAATTGTTAATGAAATTCAAAACATCCGACAAGCTACAGCCTCCTTGTTTTCTATTATTTATTCTCATGCTAAAATAAAAACAAGCATTAGGACATTCTGGATTTTGTAATTCAGAAGCTTCTGGGTTTTCTTAAATTAATATTAGAATTTAAGGATTACATGATACAGTGGGATTTTAAAATACCGCATTAACAAGGTATCTCTCTGGTAAGCACCCACAAGCTTTCTTTGAGAATTGCAGCATTTTAGAGTGTCTAGATAACATCTAAAACATCAGTTTGAATTAAGCAAACTGAGACTTAGAGGGTTTAAAAGACTCTCCTGTGGTCTTATTATAGAATTAGCATATGGCAGAGTTCAGACAGAAACCCACACTTTCTGATTCCAGAGCATGGTGCATTGGTGCATTCCATCTCACTACTTTGAGAAACCAAGAAAGCATGGTCAGCTGTAATCATCTTGTCCATTTTACCCAAATACAAATGGAGCATTATTGGAGAAAAATTAAAATGCCCTACAGCAGCACAGCAATCCTTGTTTGTTGTCATCATTTTCAACTTGCAGTCTGCATCTCAACAGCAAATGGCTAATTGACTGACCAGTTTATAAACACTCCTGATTTCACAAGTAGATTTTATGGGGCAAGAGCTCTCCTTGGGGTTAACTTGCTGTTTGCATAGGTTAATTTAAATAGCAGTGAAAATTTAGCTTGAAAGGATAATTACAATATTTCACCTCCTTTTATCTCAGGTTATGTAAATGAGACTTTAATCTTCTCATAGTTCATATCATATTAATACCAGGAATAAAAAGATCTCAATATATTGTGTGCTGTCTATCATGTTAGAATATGCTCACACAATCGTAGTGGGTACAAATGGGACCAATTCCCATAATCATGTGCTGTGCATATTATCAACAAGTAAACAGATGGACTTGTAGCTTGGCAGAGTTCTCACATGGCCAATGTAAGTTGTCATTTTGATTTGATTGCAAAATTTTGGGGTTTTTTGACATTTCTCCAATATCAAGTGTATTTACTGAAAAACTAGGTGTAGCCCCAAAGAAGCAAATTCAACTTCTGTCCCCTTTTAATCTATGATTTTCACATCCTGCCAGAGGTGATGAAAGCACTAACCCTGAGTGACGGGACCTCAATGTAGCCTTAGAGGCTACCGATGTAGCAGAGGGCTTTGCACCACAGCTCTTGTGGGAGACTCTGTCTTTCACAGTGTTGAAGAGTGAAACGTGATGGTTAGAGAAATGTAGCATTGTCTAGTTTAATAAATATCAGGAGGAAGCTAGCAGATAAGTTTTAACCTTAGGGCATTTAAAAAACAATCAAAATACTGTTTTCCATCCATATCGTGTTCACACAACACAGTATGTTTATACTAGAGTTCAGAGACAGAGTAAGTTTTTCTATCATACCTTATATATTAAGATCTAATTCCTTCAGGAAGACTTCCATGATTGTCCAAACTCTAAATAATTACTCCTTCAACTGTGTGACCACAGTACCTTGTTGTAAGTATATAATAGTGGTTAATGAAAGGCAATACATGATAGTGGTTAAGAATATGAGTTCTGTGAAGAGACTGGATTCAAATTCCACTACCACTACTCACTAGCTACAGATTTGGAGCAAACAGACTGATCTCATAAATGTCAATTTTATCTAGGAATGAGAACAGTATCTGCCTTGCAGATTGTTTGACATGATCATATAGAGAGACTAGAACTGTAAGGGGTACCCTATAAACCTTAGTTCCTGAGTGTTTACTATGTGCCAACAGGAACATTCACTTATTTTATCTCTTTTAACTTCCATAATAACCCTCTGAGTTAGATATGATTTACCCCCACTTTATAAATGGGAAGCCAAGCCTCAGAGACTGTAATCAGCCAGCCTGTGACACACTGTTAATAAGCTGTAGAGCTAATGTCTGAACCATGGCATTCTGGGGTCAAAACTTACATAGCCCGTCTCTATGAAATATCACCACACATCATCACTCTTGCACTTCTGGAAAGCACCGTCTTCAGTCTTCAATAGTTCTAGCAGACCTAAATGCATGCATATCTTATCTCCGTCACTGCCTTACATTTCCCTGGGGTAGGAATTATTTCTTCTCCTTCCTGGGATTTCCAATGCTTACATAACATTTAACTTATAATAGATGCCTATTACGTTTCCTTGAAATAAAATGATCTAGGAAAGTTGCAGCTTCCCTACAGAAACTATTACCCTTTATTAAGGAAAAATTTCTACCAAAAAAGAAAGGCCATGAATTTCCTTGAGCGAAGGAAAATGCTGAAAGATGAGCAGACACAGTCATGGGCCCTGAGCTGTCAAAAACTCAAAATGGAACTGAGAGGCGGCCAGAGGCAACTCTCCTCAAGCCCACCAATCAGTGTACACTTATTGATTATCTTCTGGATGTTGAACTAACCTTATGATATCAGCAGCTTCCAAACAGCTAGGCCAAGCTGATTTCTGAAATTCCAAAAAAAAAAAAAACTGTACAGGTGACTCTCTAATTCTAAAGAACACTGAAGAACCTCTATTTCAAGTCGTTCATAAAAGTGTATAGTTCCATAACAGGCTGTCTGTCACACGTAAGTCCCTCAGAGAAGGAAATTGCACTTTTCAATTCCTACTGAGGAAAAGAAGTTTGCAGAAGCTGCTCCTCTCTAGAATAGATAAATGTCAGAAATGTAATCCCCTTAATGTGTGCGGTGATGAGAGGTTTACATTGTTGCATTTTTCTGTGTTGGTAAAAATGAGTTCTTAAAGTTGTAAAGACATAGACAATAAAGATGTTTGGGAGAATAATAAAGGATAGATGAAGAGAGACAGCTAGATTTTCACAAGCAAAAGAATGAAACTGGACCTCTATTTCATACCATATACAAAAGTTAACTCAAAATGGATTAATGTGGATTAATGATCTAAATGGAGAAGCTAAGACTATAAAACTTTTGGAAGACAACATGGGGTAAATCTTCATAACCTTGGATTTGGCAATGGATTCTTTTATTTATTTATTTATTTATTTATTTATTTATTTATTTATTTTGAGGAAGAGTCTCACTCCATCACCAGGCGCCAGGCTGGAGTGCAATGGCATGACCTCGGCTCACTGCAACCTCCGCCTCCCGGGTTCAAGCAATTCTCCTGCCTCAGCCTCCTGAGTAGCTGGGACTACAGGCTGCGCCACCACGCCCAGATAATTTTTTTGTATTTTTAATAGAGGCGAGGTTTCACCATCTTAGCCAGGATAGTCTCGATCTCTTGACCTCATGATCCACCCACCTCGGCCTCCCAAAGTGCTGGGATTACAGGCGTGAGCCACTGCACCTGGCTGGCAATGGATTCTTTAATATGAAAACAAAAGCATGAGTGACAAAAGGAAAAGGATAAATTAGATTTCATAAAAATTAAAAAAAACTTCTGTCATTAAAGGACATGATTAAGAAAGCAAAAAGAAAACATAGAAAGAAAATATTTACAAATCATAGATCTCATAAAGGTTTGATTTCCAGAATGTGTAATAAAACTCTCACAATTCAACAAGCAACACGATTTTTTAAATGGGCAAGGCACCTGAATGGTCATTTTCTGAAAGAAAATATACAAATGGCCAATAAGCACACGAAAAGCTGCTCAGGACCAGTAGTCATTTGAAAAATGCAAATTAAAACCACAGTGAGATAGCACTTCACACTTCCTGGAATGGTTATAATTTAAAAAAAAAAAAAGAAACAAACAAACATTGGAATGAATATGGAGAAATTGGAACCTTCAGTACATTGTTGAAAGAAAGTAAAATGGTGAAGGTGCTATAGAAACAGTTCAACCGTTCCTCAGAAAGCTAAACAGAGAATTACCACTGATCTAGAAATTCCATTTCTAGTTATATACGCCAAATAATTGAAAACAAGGATTTAAGCAGACAGTTGTATGTCAATGTTTATTCCAGTGTTATTCATAATAGCCAAAAGGTGAAAACAACACAAGTGTCTATTAAGAGATGGACAGGTAAACAAAATGTGCTAACTGCATGCAATGGAATATCACTCAGCGATAAAAAAGGAATGAAGTTCTCATCGATGATACAACACGGATGAACCTTGAAAACATGCTAAGTGAAATATGCCAGACACAAAAGGACAAATATTGTACGATTCTCCCTGTATGGCATATCCCGAATAGGCAAATTCATAGAGACACAAAGTAGATTAGAGGTTACCAGGGGCTAGGGAGAGGAGAAAATGAGGAGCTGCTGCTTAACCTTTACAGAGTTTCTGGTTGCACTAGCAGAGTGATGAAAAAGCTTAGGAAATAGTAGCGTAGTTGCACAACATTGTGGATGTAATTAATGCCCCTGAATTGTATGCTTAAAACAGCAAATGTGTTTTTTTTTTAATTTTAAGAATAAAAAAGAATCAATGAGTGTCGCCCTCCCCAACTCTTTGAGTGAACTTTTTCTAAGCAACAGGAGTATATCACCATGGTGAGGCATGTGCTATGGGACCACAGTCAATCTCTATGAACTCATATCCAGCCTTTTTTAACACTCCTGCTCCTCCTGTCCCAAAAACACAGCATCAGAGACTCAATCAGAAATTCTTTCCTTTCGTACATTTTCTCCATGATGAGAGAGTATACAACTCAGTTCGAGAGAGGCTATCTCATAAAATGACAAAAAACAAATATCCTGCATATAGTCTAAATTCATTCAGAAACCTTGAGGGTAAAAGCAACACCAGAAGAATTACACTTCAAGATTTGCAGTGAAAATGGTTTACAGAAAAATGTTATTTTCCTCTTGGGGATCAATCTGCTGTTTGTCTTTAAATATCTTACATAAACTTCTCCCAAGCAATAAAGTGGCAATTGTAATAAGAAAGACCGTATATTTAGACTCTTAAAGTCTTCTCAAAATGACAAAGCATTGACTTTTACTTAGAAAAAGATAGTAAGTGATTACAAATGGGCCAGTAATTCATGACGGAACTTTAAACCAGACATTTTTCCTTATTCACCACACAACAGAGAACAAAAAATGGCTATAAAATGAGAACCTAAAAACCACAGTCCTACATGAGAGTTAGTAAGCATTTGTGGAGCATGTTGGAGGAAGCAATAACTTTGATTCTGCTTTCTCAGATTGGGTGAGAGGCACCCCTCAGCAGAGAGGTATTATTAAGACTTACTTGGGACAAGTATACTTTATACACAAATTTCAAAATCCATATTTTTAAAGCAAGCCAAGATTTACAACAGTCAAGTCAACTGATATTTATGCTTGTAGTTTTTACAAAGGAGCATTTTTAGAATATTGTGAACCTCACTTTTTATTTACCCTTGTCAATGATATTCAAATCCTCTCATGAGAAAAAATTGTGAAGTGTTAATGTCACCATTATCTAGGCACCATACTTTCAACGGGATTGGGAAATCATTCAATAACCATACTTTCAATGGGATTGGGAAGTTGTTCAATAATAAGCTTTGTTATGAGATACATTTTGGGGAGGAAGCAATTCTGGAAACAATTCATTCATTTTTCAACAAAAGATATTTGAATGTCTCTTATGTGAGGCAGTTTGATTTGAAATCCAAGAGTGGATTTTTGGTGTCTCTATCTTTTCCTTAATATCCGCCCTTTCTCTCCCAGCACATTGGGAGGCTGAGGCAGGTTGATCACTTGAGCCCAGGAGTTCGAGACCAGCCTGGCCAACATGGTGAAACTCTGTCTCAACCAAAATTACAAAAAATTAGCTGGGCGTGGTGGAGTATGCCTGTAATCCCAGCTACCTAGGAGGCTGAGGCAGGAAAATCGTTTGAACCCCTGAGGTGGAGGTTGCAGTGAGCCAAGATTGTGCCACTGCACTCCACTGGGTGACAGAGTGAAACCTTGTCTCAAAAAAATAAAATAAAAACTTCTGCCCTTTCTCTAAGACACCATTTCCCATCTCCTTGCCACCCCTGATCTCAGCATGGACACTTACTCTTCTCCTCACTTAAAACTTCATTGCCAGAAAAATTCTGACACCCAGTCGTTTTTTTCTCTCTTTCTCCAGTGCCTAAGGCCAGACTCAGTTTATAGTTATAAACTTTGTAATTTATGTATTCAAGTAAAGTGTTCAACATGTGTCTGCTGATAAATGAAGGTATAAATGAATAATGAACTTTATCATGTCTATTTGAATAAATAAATAAATAAATCTAAGTTCTCAAAATCACTAGCTAGAATAAGGGTCCTTCCTCTTGACAAAAGGTTTCTACCTTTGGATAGAAGAACCCTGAAAAAGTGAGGCAGGAACATCTAAGGCCAAACAAAATTTAGTTTCTTCAATCATTTTTTGGTTTAGTGTGCCTTGTTTTACTTTACTTTGGTCATTTTAAATCTCTACTACTAAAAGATGGAAGACATGCGTTTGAAGAGATGTTTATAACATTCTATAATGGATGATAGCATCAAACACTCACTGGACAGAGAAGAATTCAGCACAACCTTTTCTTCTTGGTTTTAATAGTCATACTTAAAGAAAAGAGTTTATACTAGTTACTTTATAAATTCTTAAAGATAGGCTTGAATAGATTATAATTTTTCACTCTCACTGTAATTGATAATTTATGTTTCCAATAAAGTTAGCTAATGTATGTGCTGCTTTCCAAATAAACAATTAATTTTATCTCATACAGTGCAGTCCTCACCAGAAAGAAGAAAGCTGAGCCACGAGCAGGTTGGCTCCCACCAATCACAGAGTGCCTGCTCCCTGAATGCAGTCAAAATTCTTTAGAGAAACTGACATGCAACTTCAGAACCTTCTTAGGTTCTATGTTTCAGGGAACTGAAGTCGATGAATGATTGCTACTACTGTGTTAGATGGAAGGTTCACATGCTTTGGAGTCAGACATACTTTTGAATTTCAGTTCTATTTCTAACTATAAGAGGGAATAATACTTTTCCTAGGCAAGTTATTTAACCTCCCTAAGCTTTGATGTCCTCATCTCTTCAAAGCTTGTGTGAGGAGATAAGAGTAAAGTGTCTGAAAAGTAAACACTATGTATGTTAGCAACCAGGAAAATGATGTCGGATGTGGTAGTCATGAAATTCATGTGAAGTTTTATGTAATTTCTCTAAAGTCGCTATGGTAGAAAACAAGAATTGGAATTCGAACCTACTCTATCTTTGTAACCCCAAAGTCCAGGGTCATTATAGTAGCATTGCCTGGTTTATTGATCAGCAGATCTTTTAACATAGCCCAAAATACAATCATGATAGTGAACCATTCAGCTAGGTTTCACTAGACAAAATGATAGAAGTACTGTAAATTCTGTATAACAGCCAATCTATCATGGGAGCTTTCTGGGGCCACATTATCAACATGTTTAATGTTGCACTCATATATTTAGGCTTCTCCTCAGTATTATCTAGCAGCGGAAAATCATTTTATGATAACATTCAGCTCTACTGATGTTATCAGTTAACCAGGGACATTCAATTAGTGAACTCCAGGTTCTTCTATTAAAAACACTCCAGGTAAGATTTCTAGATCTCCGAAAACTGACAAACCTGAGTGGCCTTTAGAAATAGAAAACTTGTGTTGAACTGTATGGAGCTTTGAGCTTTCGAAATGCCAGTCTCTTTGTATTTCTCTCTTTTTCATTTCAAATGAAAGAGTTTCATCAAACCATTGTTCATGTCTTGCCATGCTGGTAAAGTGAACGATTCACTTGAGGCAAGATGTTTCTCAGGAACATGACTTGGCATTGCCCACAAGAACACATAGAACACAATAAATTAGAAACTAAATTAAATCATGACAAGGGAAAATACGGCATGTCAGGAAGGTAAGAGCCGGTGGTAAAATTAAGCAAAGACATAAAAGTGATATGATTTAGAATAAATAATACTGAGCTGAAAATAGAGCTGTGAGGTTCTGATGGCCAAGGATTCACCTATTTGTATAAATTAATTTGATTATAACATTCATATTGTCTATGAGAAGATGAAAAAATGCATATTAGTTCCTTAGAAGAAATGATGTTTCTTCCTGAAACTTTATACCAGAACTGTTCCATAGAAATACAATTTGAGTCACATGAAATTTTAAATTTTCTAACAGCCACATTTAAAAATGTTAAAAAGGTGACATTAGTTTTAACATTTTATTTAACCCAATCTATCCAAAATATTATCATTTCAACATAGTTAATACACAAGACTAGTAATAACACTTTTATTCTTCACATACCGTCTTCAAAATATGATGTGTATTTTGTACTCACAGTGCATCTCAATAGAGATGTGAAAATTTTATCAAAAATACTTGATCTATATTTGGATTTCACAAATGGACTGTTGAAAAAGCAGATTCACATAACCAAAATGTGCCAACATCCTTAAATATTTTCTCATGGCTGTGTTCACTTTTATATTTAATTTAATTAAAAATTAAAATCCAATTCCTCATTTGCACTAGCCATATTTCATTTGCTCAGAAGTCACCTACAGACAGCAGAGTCGAAATGAAAAGTTGTGTCTAGACTTTTACATAGAAGTTACCAAGTAAAACAGAATACATTATCTTCAGCTGTACGCCTGCAAAACCTCCATTTCTTCAGAGCACTTCTCGATGTAAGCTGCGGGCCTAATGCCAAGACCAGCCCCGAGTTAAGCAGAAGGGCAAGGCTATTATGTCTACTCATCCTGCTCTCTGATGTTTTGGAATGAAAGGACCTCTCCAAATGCTCTTCAATCCACTCTCTGTCTGTATATTTCCCTTGGCTGAATTTTTTATTTGCACACTAAAGAAGATAATATTCACAGTCAAAAGTCTAAAGGTCAAGTAACATTTTTATTGATTAAGAACAATGTGCATGCTTTAGAAATCACTTGGTAGGAAATCAATAAATACATCCAAAAACTAGGTCTTCAGGGAAAAAAAACTTTATATATGCATATATAAAGTTATCTTTAGAATTAAAGAATTAATTTTTAAAAGTTCAGGAATCATGCAAAAAAATACATAATTCTAATACTATTAAAATATTATTTAAACTGAAAATGAAAGAATATAGAAGGCATTCTAATTTACTTTTATCAAGGCACCATAAACTTTATATAAAAGCCTAAAAAATTTCACAGATAAAAGATAATACAATTGAAATTAAATTTAAAATGTCAAATTTCAGTTATAAATAGACGCAGGGGTTCATCAACGAAATTTGAAAAGCTTTGCACTATTTTACTCTTCTCAATTTCCTGATCTCTGTAATTCTGTTATGAAAATAGATGAACTCAAGTATATTTATGTCCAAGGATAGATGAGAGAGAGGAATAATCACAATATAATTATAGTAGTAAACAAACAACAACAAAAAAGGAGAGCTTCATCAGAAGTCCCAAAGTGAAAATCTAAAGAAAAAATGTCCCGTTTTTCTCATTTGCTGTTAATTAAAAATGCCAATTCTGTCTACAAATCAGATTGGTGAGGAACTTTCCATTGAAATGGACACATCCATCTCTAGAGGAGATTCCCAGCGGGAAGCGGTCCTCCAGCTCCACACTGTCTCCAGTGGATCTCCTGCTGCAGCCAGGGATGATTATCTACACTGTAGGATGTGTGGAATAAATAAAGGTTAAATGATTATCAAAATGTGACCAACCTCTGAGCAAACAGCATGCACCTTGGCGGGAGGGATATCCATTTCAGGGCAAATCACAGCCAGCTATGGAAATAAACTTGTTAGATGTAGGCTTCTGCGACATTTCTAGCTGCCTATCTTCTCCCAGGCTGCTGAATCCTAAGAAGGATTCCAAGTGGCTCAACAGCCCCTGGCCCCGCCGTCCCCAGTTCCTGAGCTTCCTGAGGCTGGTTGTAGCTGCACTGCCTTCACCTTCCACCATCACTTTAAAGGCTGTGAATGTCAGCGATTATAGTCTTTGAACTCACAAGTGCCCACTCAAGAGACCGAGATAAGAAAACAACAATATTTGTATAAGCGTGAGGCCTCAGGAGGGAAGAATTTTAGACCTCTTGATCCTTACAGTGAAGCAGGATGAGGGAGATTTTGGACAGACTATACCACAACTAATGAGATCTCTCTCAAAGGGAGTCGGTGAAGTGGACTTACTGTAAGCCAAACACTGTTTGAACAGCGCGAATGATCTCATTTAATAAGACAGAATAAAGTAGATTCTATTGTTACCTTGATTTTTTTGTTAAAGAAACTAAGATACAAGGAAAGTAAGTAACTTGCCCAAGGTCTCACAGCTAGGAATTGGGGGATCTGAGATGTTAGCCTTAGGTGGTGATGCTAGAAACTTCACTCTTAACAGCAGTGCTACAGTGCCACCGTATGGGCCTACTGGAAAAATCCACTTGTCAATGAATCTAGTTACTATGGACTGAATGAGCCTGTCCTAATATTGGTGGATTGAAACCTGATTCCCTATGGGAGAACATTTGGAGGTTTGGGCCTTTGGGAGGTGATTAGGTCAGGAGGGTAGAGCATGAATGGGATTAGTGTTCTTATAAAAGAAACCCCAGAGACCTGCTTTGCCCCTTTTGCCACATGAGATTATAGCCATCTGTAAACCAGGAAGCCACCCCTTACTAGACACTGAATCTGCCAGCACATTGATCTTGGACTTTCAGAACTATGGGAAATAGATATATATTGTTTAAGCCAGCCAGTCTATGGTATTTTGCTGTAGCAGCCAGAATAGATTAAGATACCAGTCAAATAAAACTTTAATCAAAATTTAAACTTAAGGAAAGGAAGAATACCTTAGAAAGAACTGATGGAAGCTGAGCGTGGTGGGCTCACACCTGTAATCCCAGCACTTTGGGAGGCCAAAGCCAGCGGATCTCTTGAGCCTAGGAGTTTGAGACCAGCCTGGTCAACATGGCAAAACCTTGCCTCTATGAAAAATACGAAAATATTAGCCGGCATGGTGGCACATGCCTGTAGTCCCAGCCACTTGAGAGGCTGAGGCACGAGGATCACCTGAGCCTGGGAGATCGAGGATGCAGTGAGCCGTGATTGCACCACTGCACACTAGCCTGGGTGATAGAGACCCTGTCTCGAAAGAAAGAAAAAGGAAGGAAGGAAGGAAGGAAGGAAGGAAGGAAGGAAGGAAGGAAGGAAGGAAGGAAGGAAGGAAAGAAGGAAGAAAAAGGAGGAAAAGAAGGACAGAAGGATGGAAGGAAGGAAGGAAGGGAAGGAAATTGATGGTAGGTAGTGACTCTATTTAAATATAAATATTTGACAGTTGTGTGAATTACATACCAAACAGAAAGTAAACCTCGAGCATTATAAAAGATATAATCAACAGAAATTGGGAGACAGAGGGTGAGGAGATAGGTGAAAATACTAATCTTTTATGACAGGAACTCAAATTTCAAATGTAGTTTTTTTTAAAAAGAAAATGATAATGATGTCAACTTCTTAATGTTTTGCATAATCTCTTTAGTGGTACCTTTGAAAAAATATCTCTTGTAGTAAAAAAAGAAAATCCATTTAAAATTTTACCTTTCCTTCATTTTCATTTTTTTACTTTGAATGAAATTAAAGTTAAAACATTTTTAAATTTTGAATTTTAAATAGTTGAATTTTTAACAACTATTTTATATTTACATTTTACTTTGCATTTTCAATAGTACCTATACTTTTGTATCTTATTTTTGTAGAAGTAGATAGAGAATCATATTTGGACTAATCAGTTGTCAATGTAAATGTTGTTCATTTCTGGAAGCTTGTATTTGGGAAGTTTTTACTATTATTTTTTCCATTGCTGTTATTAGAATTTCATTTATTCAATTGTCACATATTTACTGAGGAGTTACTATATAACAAGAATTGTTCTCGGTGCTAAGATACACAAATGAGCAAAACAAACTCAGACCTTACCTTTGGAGCTTCTGCTCCAGGGAGGAGACCAACTGTATTAGTCTGTTCTCATGCTGCTGTAAAGAACTGCCTGAGACTGGGTAATTTATAAATAAAAGAGGTTTCATTAACTCACAGCTCTGATGGCTGGGGAGGCCTCAGGAAACTTACAATCATGGCAGAAGGGGAAGCAAACATGTCCTTCTTCACATGGGGGCAGGAAAGAGGAGTGCAGAGCAAAGCAGGGCGGAAAGCCCCTTATAAAACCATCAGATCTCAGTAAGAACTCATTCACTATCACATGCACAACATGGGGGTAACCGTGATTCAATTACCTCCCACCAGGTCCCTCTCCTGACAGGTGGGGATTATAGGAACTACAATTCAAGATTAGATTTGGGTGGGATCACAGCCAAACCATATCACCAGCAATTAACAAATAAACACGCACCATTGTGTCCGATATTGAAGAACGAGAAGGGGTAGATGGTGATGACAGGCAGAGTGAGTTTTACTAAAATGATGAAGTGACCTCTCCAAAGTGGTAACATTTCAGCAGAAAACTGAAAAAAGTCCAAGAGGAAGCCACGCAAGATCCTGAGGGAAAACATCAATGAAGAAAGAAAAACCAATGCAAATCTCCTAAGGCAGGAAAGATGTAACAAGGTGATAAAGGACCTCAGTGAAATCCAGCACTGAAGCTTTCAAACTTGAGCCAAGTACTTAGCAAGCCTGGATGGCACGCTCAAATTCAGACTATCTACTGCCTGGGTAATGTTCAAATTTGAGCTAGCTTTTATTCATTTTCATTTTTCCATTGCCTCCTCAACAGCTCCCAGCCTCACACAGCAACCTCCTTAGACTCAGATCAAAGTTCTCATTGTGTATGAAATATTGAAATTAGCAGATAACCTGTGTATTTTTCCTAAAGTGATAGCCCAAGTGGAGCTGGTTAAATGCTTACTTAAGTAAGCTAATGACAACATTGAAAGTTTTATTGACATTAAACCCTTTCAAAAGTATCTGACAACCTGGCTAAAAGCATGTATACTGTGTATATCTCCTTTATTAATGAGGCCATTAATCGTGAGAATTAGCAAACTTCACTGAGAACCAAGCAGGCTGCTGTGAAAATGGAGCTCTAGGCTTCTGCAGAAATCCTCAGTCAAGAAAGGTAGCACCTTGCAGCTGAGAAGACCTGGTGTGATTGACAGCCGTGTTTATTGATTTTGGATTTTGAGAACAACTCCCAGGGGGCTGGTATCAGCGAGTCAGAGGCAGAATTTGATGAGGCAGATGGGACCATGAGGGAAAAGCTCATAAGGCAGAATAGTGGAGTGCCCCTTCCCTGACCCTTGCAGGCACGATAAGAGATGGTCTTTTTCTCATTTTAAAAGGGATTCATTCCCACCAGGCTGCATCTGAAGAAGATGACAGCCCCGAAGAGTCTTGCTCTTTGGGAGGAAAAAAAATTAAGCTTCTTAAGTGCAAACTTTCAAACTGCCACAAACAGGCATGTGCTTCAGGAAAGAAGGAAGGAGCAAAACATCTGGTACCCAGGTTTCTACCACACCTACACGTGAGATTCTGTTACAGATATGAAAGGGGCATAGGGGAGACAATATCTAATTATGATTTAATGACTGGGAAATGAAGAGACATGCTTGAAATCCTTTTTTGAGTGATATCAACTTTGCATTTTTAAGCTTTTATTTATTGCTTTGTAAAATAGAATGTATTAATTTAATATCTATTATCGTGTGTGTGTGTACACATGGGTGTGCACGTGTGTGCATGCGTGTGTGTATGCTATCCTCTGCATGTGAACAGATTCTAGCAGTATTTCCAAGAAGACATTTGGTAAGGGAGGCTTATCTAAGCACATCCACCACATCACCTGCCAGCAGGGACAGATGATGGGATGATTCAAAGCAAATGAAACAGCAGGTCATCCTTGTCTCCTACACCCACAGTTCAGACACGCTCAGGTGAAGGAGCACCAGGTTGTCCTGAGGGTTTTGTCACCTGTGCAAAATAATGATGTGCTTTCTTCTATCATACACAATGGGAAGTGACTTCTCTGGCAGAAAATGTGACTGCATAATATTTATGCAAAGTCAAATCACAACCAGAAACACAAAGGTCTCTGGAATAAAAACTATAAACTGTTGACCTCGGAGGGCTGTGTGCCTCTGGAGATTTTTGCATCAACAACCTCCAGATATGTGGTCATTTATCTTCTCATCTTTTCACATTGTGCCGTGTTTAAGCATTAACAGGGGCCAAGGTTTTTATTTAAAATTATAGGAGGACAAATTTAAGTTGTAAACACTCCAGTCTAACTGTTAACTTAATTGATATCTGCAAATAAGAAAAGGTCCTGTTGTTTGATCCTAGAAGTACAACACTCATCCAGTGTGGTCGGTGGGAAGGTCGTGTGAGGCTTATGCCACTGCTCCGGGTGCTGGCACAGGACCTTCCCTCCTCTTGCCTACCACCCACTCCTCTCTGCCCTCAACAACCTCGCTGTCATGCCTAACAAACTCCCAAAGGAGCGGAGGAAGTCACTGGGAACGCAGCAGAGACTGCAGGTTGTCTATTGTACTAGTTCGCTCTCGTGCTGCTAATAAAGACATACCTGAGGCTGGGTAGTTTATGAAAGAAAGAGGTTTAATGGACTCACAGTTCCACATGGCTAGGGAGGACTCACCATGGCAGAAGGTGAAGGAAGAGCAAAAGCACACCCTACATGACAGCAGGCAAGGCAGCACATACAGGGGAACTTCCCTTTTTAAAACCATCAGATCTCATGAGACTTATTCACTATCATGAGAACAGCATAGGAAAATCCCACCACCCATGATTCAATTACCTCCCATCAGGTCCCCCCACAACACATGGAGATTACTACAACTCAAGGTGAGATTCGGGTGGGGACATAGAATCAAACCATGACGTTCATCCACCAAACTCATGTTCTCAATCTTCCAAGTTGAACTGAATGGACTTGAAGGTGAATGCGGGATGCTTAGCTAGGCTACATTTCCCAGCCTCGTTTTGTCCCTATGGCTCTGGGTTGCAGGGAGTGGGATGCACCTCCTCTGTGTGCCCTCACCCCTTCTGGAACCTGGATGGGACATCAATTCAGTTTCAACCATGCAGAACATGGCAACACTCTAGAGGATGTTCGACCAACAACTTGGAAAGTAGCTGCCCTGACAACCTGGGTTATTCACACCAATACTGTCTCGTAAGAGACACATAAACTTCTTCGTTCCTTGAGCCATTGCACTATCAGGTCTGTGTGGCAGCTGCTTTGTTTTATCCTAGCTAATACAAGAATTAACGACAAAACCTACTGTAATAGTCGATTTTATGTGACAACTTCACTGGGTGCAGGGTACCCAGATAGGTGGTCAAACGTTATTTCTGAGTGTGCCTGTGAGGGTGTTTCTGGAAAAGACTGGCATTTAAAGCAGTAGACTCAGGAAGAATCTGCCCTCAGTTATGTGGGCAGGCATCGTCCACTCTGGTGAGGGCCTGGGTTGAATAAAAAGGTAGAGGAAAGATGAGTTCTTTTTCTCTCTACTTGAGCTGGAACATCCATCGTCCCCTGCCCTTGAACATCAGATCTCTTGGATTTACACCATCAGACCTACAAACACTCCCCACTTCTTGGCCCTTGGACTCTACCAAATTACACTACCAGCTTTCCTGGTTTTCCAGCCTGCAGATGGTATATCATGAGACTTCTTGGCCTCCATAATCCTTGTGCCAACTCCCATAATACATTTCCTCTACTATATCTATATATCTAGATATATCTAGATATCTACTATATCTGTATGTAGCAATACATAACTTATAGATACAGTAGACATACATAGATATATCTAGATATATAGATATAGACATATAGAGACATATACATATATATCCTATTGGTTCTGTTTCTCTAGAGAACACGAACTAATATTGTTCCATCAAAGGACTGTATATGCAAAGTGGCCCACAAGTGCTGAAGGAGCCAAGAAACCAATGAACAAAGCAGAAAAATGCAGTTTGTCAGTAAAGGGCAGAACTTACAGATGAAAATGGGGGGACTTGGGGAACCATGAGACAGGTGGATTTCCTCAACAATATACTCCCCAGACCTGGAGCTTATATTCCATCGGGAAAGGTATGCATGATCTATAAACACAGTTAAAAGCAACCCTTCAGAAAGTTATGTACATCAAAACCTATAATTTGTGTGTAATAACATCAAAATTGCTTTGATCTAAAGGCAGGATTTATAGTGAGTACGTGTTCCTACACAAGGGATGGCAAATAAAGTCAAAATCAGGAGATATACATAGGACTGCAGTTAATCATAAGTCAACATGGAAGATTAGCATCCAAAATGGAGCCACTTTTGCATCCACAAAAAACACCTATGCTGTGAATATATAAGAAATGCAGCCATTAATTGCTATGTGGCTCATAGCTCCTTGATTAACATATTTCCTTGTTTGCTAACCTCTACTTTCACTTATAAATCCTCCTCCTTCCAGATTTATCTCCAATGCCACTCCTCTACAATGAGAGCCAGGCACACTGGCAATCTGTTCCACAGCATCTCATGGTTACGTCACTCAAATGCCTCATCCAAAGTCTGGCCCATATTGAGTACACAACTATTTTCTTTTCTGCCAGTTACTTACTGTCTTCTTGTGTATTTAAATAAGACTCTGAGGATTGTGGTTTGGGTAAGCACTTGGATGATGCACCAGTTAAGATGAGAAACCGAACAACCATGAAGGGGAAAAGAAGGTGGGCTGTGGAGAGTTCAGTCACCTGAGCAGCACACTAGAAAACTAGACATAGGAGAGAAATTGAAATAGAATCTAACAGAAAAAATTCAGTACCAAAAAAAAATTAAAACAGCCTATCAAAAATAACCAGGACTGTTTGGATCAGAGAGAACCAGAACTGGAAAGAAAAGAGAAAGAGAAAGAGTCTCATTCTGTCAACCAGGCTGGAGTACAGTGGCGGGATCTCAGATCACTGCAACCTCTGCCTTTTGGGTTCAAGCAATTATTTTTCCTCAGCCTCCTGAGTAGCTGGGAATGTAGGCATGCGCCATTACACCTGGCTAATTTTTATATTTTTAGTAGAGACAGGGTTTTGCCATGTTGGCCACAGTGATCTGGAATTCCTGGCCTGAAATGATCCACCCGTCTCGGCCTCCCAAAGTGCTGGGATTACAGGCTTGAGCCATTGCACCTGGCCTAAGTTGGTGTCAGGTTTTAATAGAAGTCAGAAAAACAGGTCAGGAATAGATTGTGCATACATTACATGTCAGGTAATAGAATTGAAATTTATCCTCCAGGTTAAGGTCACTCAAAAATTGTAATAGGGTTAATAATATCCTAAATCCATAAGAGTGAGGACATCATTAATTTGTATTGATAGCCATGATGAGTTGAAAGTATCCCTGCTTAGTAAGTAAGTAGATTTGAGTGTGAATCCAGTGCATATCTATTTTCCTTTTGTTAATAATGTAATGATACCGAGTTCCATGATGTCATTTAGTGGGATTCAACTTGAGTGGCTTAAAAAATGATGCCCAGGATAGGTTGCAGTCAAGTTACATGGAACTCAAGGTAGTCAGTTACATAGAAGAAACATGTCATAGACTGAATTCACCTATTTGCTCATGGAAAAAGATTACTTAGGTAAAATTTATTTGCTAAAATTGTAAATGGGCTATACCCAAAGTTCAGGTTGAGCTCTTAGTTGCAGCCAACAGAAACCCAACTTTCTTATTCAACCCCTCTCCCAACCCCCACAAAAATAATTAAAAAGGAATTTGCTGGCTCCTATATTAGAGGGATTCAAGAAGAGCGAAACTTCAAGGGAAAAGCTGTATCCCTAGCCCTAAAATTGCGTCGTCAAGATGCTTATCAATTCCTACTTTTATATCTATTTTCTTCTGCTTCGCTTTTATTCTCCAGTTGCTTCTCACTATATTGAAACCAGACAATGTTCACTAGAAAATCCAAATGCATATGCTACCAGTTTAGCAGCCCCCAGAGAAAGAAGAGTTCCAATGCAAACATGGAGCTGAGTTAGGACACAAGCCTAAGGTCACATGCCCGTCTGCAAATGAGTTATTCCGACTCTGGCTATGCCCAAGGGAAAGCTGCTTGTATCAGAAGGGACAAGATCACAGAACAAGCAAAACCAACAGACACCCACACATTTCATCAGTTCAGTTGGTCCCTTCTCTGGTGCCATATACTCTCAGGAGATATCTAGGTTTTAACCAAAAAATAAATAAATAGTGTTAAGGGCTGAATTGTGTCTCCACTCCCAAAAAGTTGTAAATTGAAGTCCTAACCCCCAAAACCTCAGAACATAACTGTGTTTTGAGATAAAGCCTTTAAAGAGGGGATTAGTTAAAATGAGGTTGTTGGAGGGAGCTCTAATCCAACCTGACTGGTGTCCTTATAAGAAGAGAAACTGGACACACAGCTCTCTGTGCCAGGGATGGGCATGCACAGAGAAAAGACTGTGTGCAGAGATGGAGAGAAGTCGGCTATCTGCAAACTGAAAGGAGAGCCCTCAGAAGAAACTCAACCTGCCAACACCTTGATCTTGCACTTCCAGCCTCCAGAACTGTGAGAACATAAATTTCTGTTGCTTAAGCCACTGTCTGTTGTGTTTTGTTATGGCAGTCCTAACAATCTAATACAAGCAAAATACTGGAAAATGAAATATCTACCTGTGGTACATAAATATTACCATAAGTTATTTGCAATTTCTCCCATAAAAAGGAGCCCATGTCACCCACTCTTGAAGCTGAGCTGGCCTTAGGACTTGGTCTATCCCTTTGTATGAAGGAGGAGCGACATTGTGACACTCGGAGCTCAGCCCTCCAGAGGACTTGCAGCTTCCGTCACTGGAGCCTAGGCACTGCATAAGAAAACTAGACCAGTCTCCTTGAAGATGCGAGACTGTGAAGTTGGTGCACAGGGACACAGTCATCCCAGCTATTCCAGCCAGGCCTTCTGAAGCCAAACATGTAAGTGAAGTGAGGCCATCCTGGAACAACCAGGCCCCACCAGACCCACCGGCTAAACACAGCCAGAGCAGGCAAGGCCAGCAGAAGAACCACCAGCCAGCCCACCAAACCATGAGAAATAAGAAACTGTTACTGCTTTCAGCCACTAACTTTGGATGGTTTACTAAATAACAATAGATACTGAAATATTCATAACATAAATGGAGCTGCAGAATTTTGTTTTCTCCTTGCTTTGTGGATGTGTTATGTGCCAAGTAGGTCACAACCAAATTGTACTGCTTAATATTGCCCCAAAATTTAAGTAGATGGTTCATTAAGCATGTTTCAATAAGCTACTTTAGTACAAGATCAACATATGTGCAATTTTCTGAATTAAAATAACCATTTTCAGATTTTTCATTTTGCTAGGAATAAGTCTATTACACAGATCCCTTTCATGTTGCTCTGACTATCTAACTGATGGATTGTTGGAAAGCAGGAATTTTCACTCATCTGTAATGACTCTGCAGGTACTGCGTGATTCAGTTTTTCTTCAGTCATTCTTGGTTTTATTCTTCATTTAAACATGTATCCAGGTGCAAAATGTGTAACAATGAAATTAACAATAAAGTTATGAATTACCAGTGGCACCACAATGTATTATGTATTTACTTGAATTAGACCATCATTTTAAGTTTTTAGTTATTTAATGAGCTTGTATTTATTTGCAGAAATGTAATGACCATGTTGCTGAATAGTGGTCCACTGAGCACTATTTGCAAAATGGAGCCCCACTGACACCTCCTCATCACCACTAGCGATGCTCCCTCAGTGGTGGCCACGTACTGCCGGCTGGGCATGGAAAATCAGCTGGTTGTGAACAGCTTGTGTGCTCCCCAAGCCTCTGCCACTTTCTTCTCTACCCGACAAGGATGTCAGAGTACAAGTGAATGAGAATGGCATCATTGTTATAGGAAATTGTGTCTCTGTCTCTCTGTTTCCCTCTGTCTCTGTTTCTCTCTTTCTCTGTCTCTGTCTCTCTGTTTTCCTCTGTCTTTGTCTCTGTTTTTCTCTGCCTTTCTCTGTTCCATTCTCTCTGATCCTGTCTCTGTCTCTCAGTCTCTCTCTCGTATGAATGGCAGCCACAGTCTTTCTTCAAACGCTGAACGGAAGTGTTGTTAGAAGGCCGTCTATTGTGTTGTGGTATGAGGGGACTCAAACTGTGGCTAGCTCTTAATACATTTTGAATTCTAAAACTAATAAAAATCCCAAATCCATGTCGCTTAACTCTTTGTTATTATTATTATTTTAAAGCAGGATCTCACTCTGTCACCTAGTCTGAAGTGCAGTGAGGTAATCCTAGCTCACTGAAGCCTCCACCTCCTGAGTTCAAGCAATCCTCAGCCTCCTGAGTAGCGGAGATTATAGGTGCGCGCCATCACACCCAGCTTTTTAAACTCTGATTAGCGAAAAACTGTGTACAGCATACAGATTTTGCCTTCTAGTAGTGGGTCATGAGGATGGGATTGCAAATTCCACTCTAGATCATGCAGGGTCTGAAGGATGGGAAGGTTTTGACTTATGTGGTCACTGTGATGCATTTAAAAGACCAATCCAGATACAAAGTGAGGAACTGATTAGTAGTATTATGTAAATGTCCCAAAACTAACTGTTCAGGCCCAGTCAAGATATTCACAGTACCTGATATCAAAGATGGCCCCCAATGGACCACCTCTCCTAGTATTCATGCCCTGTGGAATTGCCTCCCTTTCATTCCAACTGGACTGTGATTCGCTGGTGAGCAGTAGATTGCAGCAGAAGGCATTTCCATAGCTCGGTTGAAGGAACCCTCACAGCTTCTACCTTGGTCTTTTGGAACACTCATTTTAGGGAAAACCAGCTGCCAGGTAAGTAGTTACCTGAGACCACCCGGACAGGAGGAAGCCCTATGCAGAAGCTACATAGAAAGGTCACAGGGAAAGAGATGTTCAGCCTCCAGTTCTTGCAGCCATCCAAGCTTGGGCACCAGACCCAGGAATGAAAACACCATCTCGGACATAGAACTCAGATGACTCTGGAGATAACTATACTTCTCATTGACATCTGGCTGTAACTTTGATAGATATCTGAAGAAAGAACTGTCCAAATGAGCTCAGTTGATGCACATGAGAGAGAGAGAGAGAGAGAGAGAGAGAGAGAGAAACAAATAAATTTTTATAAGTCTTGAAGTGGTTTACTATGCACTTATACTAACCAAAATTATCTATAGGAAATATTACCTGGTAATAAAATAGAACATTGTTCTAAATCATATCTGTTTTCCTCTAAGGTAATATTAAACTAAACATCTATTTAAAGCATAGTATGTTACTTTGCTAGGGTTGCCATAACAAAATATCACAGACTGTGTGCCTTAAACAATACAAATTTGTTTTCTCAAAGTTCTAGGGGCCAGAAGTTCAAGATCAAAGTGTCCACAGGTTTGGTTTTTCCTGAGGCCTTGCTCCTCGGCTTGCAGATGGCCACCTGCTCACTGTGTCCTCACATGGCCTTTTCTCTCTGGATACACACCCCTGATGTCTCTTTTTGTGTCCTAATCTCCTCTTCTTTTTTTTTAAGATGGAGTCTTGCTCTGTTTCCCAGACTTAAGCGCAATGGCACAATCTTAACTCACTGCAACCTCCGCCTCCCAGGTTCAAGCAATTCTCCTGCCTCAGCCTCCTAAGTAGCTCAGATTATAGGTGCGTGCCAGCACGCCCAGCTAATTTTTGTAGTTTTAGTAGAGACAGGGTTTCACCATGTTGGTCAGGTTGGTCTCGAACTCCTGACCTTGTGATCCGCCTGCCTTGGTCTCCCAAAGTGCTGGGATTATAGGCGTGAGCCACTGCTCTGGTCCTAATCTTCTCTTCTTATAAGAAAACCAGTCATATTGGATTAGTGCTTACCCTAATAGCCTCATTTCAACCTAATTTCCAAGTACAGTCACATTCTGAAGCAGTAGGAGTTGGAACATCAACATATAAAATTCAGGGGAGACACAATTCAGTCCATAACACTTACTGACCATGGCAATGCTGCCACAAGGTTGTTTCCATTGTGAGATAGGATCTGTTATCTGTAAATGAACAGAACCTTGATCAATGATGAGCAAGGAAGGGCTAAAGTCCTTACCTATATTTGAAGGGGATTTCCATGGATGACTAAGTAGCATATATGCTGAGTCAAATACCCATCTCCCTCTGTAACTCTCTCTACTTACATCCATCTATCCTGTACTTCCTGTTTCTTGTTGCTATCACCTGAATGTCTAAACAGGGAAGAGATTTAAAGGCCATTCGTAACTCTACGTCTAGCTAGTGCACACTCAGTGCTTGGCACTGTGAGTGTTATAAAGAAAAGCAGGAATTTGCTTTTCTTGTTCTTGTGGTACTCACAGTCCAGTAAAGGGCATAGCGGGCGGGTAATAAACACACAAAATACCCTGGAATCCAGGAGTAGGCTGAAGAGAGAGCACATGCACAGTCTGTGTGTGTGCACATGAGCACGCACAGACACACACACATACACACGAACGCATGCATGCATACATCACACTCCACTTGAGAAATCTCCAAGGCTCTCTGGATAATATTTGAGACACCACTACAAGTCAGCAGAATTATGTGATTCTGTTGCCATCATCAGTATTGACTTACTTGCTGCCCTAAGAGAAGCTCTATAACCTCCCGGGACATAATCTCCCATTTTCACTGAAGGAAAGGCCCTTTTTGACAGCGGCATGTGGAGAGTCTATTAGCTCGCTGTCAAAGCCAGGGCTTCAGACCAAGCCCAGACAGCTTAATTTTTAGTCTTTATTTCCCAACTAATGAGTCCACAGCCTCAACCTCAGGCTTAAGCTCTTCACCCCTGGCTTAACTTTACCCGGTCGCTGAGCCCTTCTTTGTGGGCTCTAATATGATGTGCCGCTCAGGTCCCTGGAGGCTTAAACCTCACTTCTGTGAGTTTCTGTGTGGCTTTCCTATTGCATCAGCAAATAAAGTCTTCTATTACATATCCTTTTTCTTGTTCCAGAAGGAAACTCTACCTTGAATCAATAGATACACCTACTCTGGGATATTATCTATTACAAAACCCAACGCTTTCCCAACTCTCACTTCTCTCATAGCACTTACCTCATGTCTACATTAAAGTCCTTTCCACACTCTGCTTTTGACTGAGGTTGTCAGGAATTACCTGCCTCCTCCACCAGATCCTCATTCTCATAAGGCATGATGATCTGATTGGAAAGAGGCTGGGAGCTTACTTTGGCATTCTGTTTTTATCGAAAGTACACTGATTTTACTTTGATTTTATCTATTTATTTTGAGTTGCTTGAAACTACTTGCATTGCGAGTTTCCTGTTTTTACTTCTACTCATGTTTATTTTGGATAGTGTTATGGACTTGTGTCCCCCCCAAAATTCATGTGTTGAAGCCTGTCTTTGGGAGATAATTAGGATTAGATGAGGTTATATAAGGAAAGTCCTTATGAATGGGATTAGTGTCTTTATAAGAATCCAGAGAGAGCATGCTTCCTCTTTCCATCATGCAAGAATAAGTGCAAAGAATGCCATATGTGAGCCATGAATCAGGTCCTCACCATGCTGTGATCTTGGACTCCCAGCCTCCAGAACTGTGAGAAATAAATGTTTGTTGTTTAAGCCACCCAGTTTATGGTATTTTATGATAGTAGCCCAAGCTTATATAGAAAAATTAGTAACCAAGAGTAGGCATGACTATCACAAATACCTAAAATGGTGGAAGTAGTTTGGGAACTGGGTAAAGGGTAGAGGCCCAAAGAGTTTTGAGAGGTGTGCTAGAAAAGTCTGGATTACCATGGACAGACTTGTAAAGGTGATTCTAATGAAGACTCAAAAAGGAAAGAGGAGAACTGTAGAGAAACCTTCTGCCTTCCTAGAGAGTTCATAAGTTACCATGAACTGAATGTTGGTAGAAATAGGGATAGTAGGCTAAAAGCAGTGGCTCATACCTGTAATCCCAGCACTTTAGGAGGCCAAGGCGAATGAATCACTTCAGGTCAGGACCAACCTGGTCAACATGGTGAAAGCTCACCTCTACTAAAAATACAAAAATTAGCTAGGCAAGGTGGCACGTGCCTATACTCCAGCTACTTGGTAGGCAGGAGAATTACTTGAACCTGGGAGGCAGAGGTTGCAGTGAGCCGAGATCGTGCCATTGCACTCCAGCCTGGGCAACTCTGTCTCAAAATATATATACATGGACAGTAAAGGCCATTCTGATGAGCTATCAGATGGGAATGAGGAACAGGTTATAAGATAATGGAAAGGAGATGATCCTTGTCTTTATAAGGTGGCAACGAATTTGGCTGAAATGTGTTCATTTCTAGTATTTTGTGGAAGGTAGAACTTGTGAGCAATATAATTGGATTTTAGCTGACAAGATTTCCAAGCAAAGTGTTGAAGGAGCACCTTGGTTCCTCTTGACCATTTATAGTGAAATATGAGAAGAGCACTCTTGAAGATGAAATTGTTAAGCAAAAAGGAACTAGAATGTAAAGATTTTTAAAAAACTCCACCTATCCAAATCGCAAAAAAAAGAATGAGAAAATATGTTCAGAAGAGAACACTAAGGATGTGGCCAAGCAATCCTTTAATAGTGAGATTAGCGTGAGTTTGAGCCATGAGGTTAATCAGCCACCCCAACAGGAAAACTGCCAGTTTGAAGTGATGGAAAAGAATGATGGAAGATTGTCAGGCTTCTTAGCTTTTATAGGACAAGAATATAGCACTGTTCAGCAGAGAACATGTGCTATTCTTTAAGACAAGGGAAGAGGAACTCCAAGGGCAATTCAGATCTCATCACTATCCCTTCAGTTTCCAAGGGTGAGGAGGCATTGCCTGCATTTTAACAGGATAGATGGTCTCCACCCACAGCTCCATGCCTAGTGGAGATTTGGGAAAGTGGTGGAAATTATGGGTACAATAAATGCTTCCCTCAGAATCACCCTTTGAGTTGCTGGTGGCTATCATAAGTCTTGTCTATTATGATATTTCATGAAACATCTGGCATAGCACATACAGAGAATGCAGCATTTGGCTATAGAATGACACACTGAGATAAATGTACGATCCAGAAAAGGACAGAGCAAAGCAAAGCTTGAGCAGGCAGAAGACCACAAAGCCAGTTCTAGTGCAGGTTCAGTTCATACAATTACAATTAGCCCACGTCCAAGATGACCACATGGAAGCCTGAGAAACATTTAAAAATAAAATAAAAATCAGCCCAGTACTAACAACAATTTCTCTGATCCCAGGAAACATACAGTGGGTCACCTTGAAGCAAGTACTGTAAAATTTAGAGAGAAATGTCAGCTACCAAGTGGTGGGCAGACGTTACAGCAAATTTAAGTTCCTCTGACTCCTGAGTGCCAAGCTCTCTCCGTAGGCATCTTGCCCATTAGCCTGCCGGTGTCTTGATCCAATACCCTTGAGGGCTGTAAGTAGCAGCTTTACAAGGGTAATTGAAAGGGTATTACTGGCTGTCTATTTATCATCTCTTGATCACCTAACACCATGGTACCTATTAGGATGAGCTAGTAGGCACTATGCAAAAGGTTGCCTCGGCTGGAAGCTTTTCAGCTGCTTAACAGGAGACAAACAAAGCAAGATTCTCCTCAAATCCTCCCATTTTGGACCAATCTTCTGTGCTAATTAATCATGATTACTCTATACAGTAAGCATATTTGAGGAAATTAATCGGCACTAGCCTCGGGTAGTGCCCTAATTAACAACATGCTGAAGCAGCGTTCTCCTTGTAAGTGTAAATACAGCATTGATGCCATTTGCAAGACAACAGTATGACTGCGTACTAGGCACACATGCTAATGAATGCTATACTGATTATTCAAGAACTTTCTGTCCTTCCAGCTTTCTGACTTACTGTCTTAGCTGGGTGGTCATGTACTGTCAGTTACTGGTAAATTACGTGTTTCAGCTTCTTAGGATAACTTCATCCAAAACAATAGAACAAGAGCAGGAAAAATATCATAGAGGTAGGAAACCTTAAAGGTCAATTATTCACTTTCTTCCCCAGGACCTACGAGCTGAAACATCATCGTCCACAGCTGAGCGAGATGTGACGGAGAATGCAGAGGATACCTGTCTCATCTACTTCAAATGGTTGTTAATGGAGAAATGAAATAGATCCGTCTATAAGAATGGATGATGACTGCCCATGCCCACTGAAGCTGCATGTGACCTTGGCCTTCCTGTAGCACCCTTTCCTGCTCCCAGATCTCCCTTACATTTCACTTGCTCTATACCCCCGCAGTTTCACATTGGATCTAGGACTCCCACACCATGGAGAAAGAGGAGGAAAATCACAGAAAGTAGAAGATCAATGTAATCTCTTTATAAACCTGTCTTGCATTTGGCTCAATTTTTCCATGGACGCTGACTCTCATTCCATGAAAGAAGGAGCCCCTTTGCAAAGATTGATCTGGAATGAGGGAATGGAGTTGATAGTGACTTGGGATATTATTTGTATGTAGAGGCCAGAAAGCTGATAATGGAATAAAGCATCTGCCTACTCATTTATACCAACAAACATGAATAGAATGAATGAGGAATAAAAGTTTAAATTGCCCCAGAGAAGCGAACGACTATGGAAGGAAAGAGAAGGATCCAGTGTTAGGCAGAGAAGGGAATTGGTTTGTGATGCAGTTTTAACCAAGGTGTCAGCCAACCCCACAGGGAGTTCTGGAACTGTGATGATTCTTCAGACCAAAAAGATGCAGAAAAAATATGTTATTGCATTTTTATACTTTCAGAAACACAGATTCTCGATGTATCATGTGTAATCAATTTCAGGGCAGGTTCTCAGGAAAGCAAACTGAGATGGAAAGGAGCATGCAGGAAGTTTACTGACTACTGCTCTCAGGAACAGTATGGGTGGAAGAGAAAGGAAGAAAACTTTTTTTTGTAAATCAATATTATAGATTCATCCATAGGAAAAAAAGTATCAAGAGCCTATTATATGCCAGGCACTAGCCATTGAGGATATAGCAGTGAATAAAATCTTTGAGTCACTATCCTCATGGAACTTTTGTTCTAGTGGGAGAGTCCAGCAATCCACCAGAAAACACAGATCTGTAATGTAACATCATGTATTCAGAAAAATAAAGCAAGGGTACGTGATAGAGTGGTGCAGTTGGTGAAAAGGTGATCAAGAAAGGCCACGGTGACAGGGTAACATCTAAGGGAAGACTTGAAGAAAGTGAAGAAGTGAGTCATGCATGTATCTGGCTGAAGAGTATTCTAAGAACTGCTTGAAAAATACATTCAAGAAACACATCATTATTTTTAATAACTCACTGAGTTTCCATAATATGGATGTCTCATAATTCATTCATCCACTCCCTAGTTAATGAGCATTCAGGAAGCTTCCGACTTTTTTCCATTGCAATAAACATCTTTGTACACATATCTTTAGTTATTATTTACTTTTATTATTATAGAATAAATTACCTAAAGGGAGATTCTGGGTCAAAGAATATATATTATATACATATATATATATTCTGGCTCAAAGAATATATATGTATATGTATACTTATATGCATATTATATATATACATACATATATATATGCATATATAAATACATATAGAAATATAGATATACACATATATACATGTGTGTATTATATATACATACATATGTATAATATATGTATATTATATATACATGTATATTATATATAATATATAATAT